>PVIU01025181.1:0-24213 GCA_004026605.1 Ondatra zibethicus
AGGACAGCCTGGTATAGAGAACAAGAACCAGGACAGTTAAGGCCGCTATACCTTACCCCCTTTCTCCCACAAGGTTGGGTGTGTTGAAGCGAGAAGAATGGTCCAATACAGAGATTAGAGGCTGGTAACAAGGAAGGATCAAGGGCCTTAGCTATCCCTGGAAAGGGGAAATAGACGAGATCTCCAGGGTGGACGGGGGGGTTGGGTGGGGCATGGCGCATGAGGGATGTGGGTAGCGGTGAATGGAAGAGAGCTCTACTGAAAGAGATGACTGAAAAGCAGGGGCATTTCGGGGTCAGGTGTTACAAGGGAAACTCCAGGAGCCTGCAAGGACTATCCCTCTACGACTCTAGCAAGAGTGGATGTGTAGCCTGAACTGCTATCTCCTGTGACCAGGCAAGACTTCCAGTGGGAGGGGTTGGGACACTGCTGTGGAATATTCCTTTACACTATGAGAAGATGTGGCAATGTGATTGGTTTAATGAAGAGTTAAAGAGCCAATAGCGAGCCAGGGGATATGGGCTGAACTACTGGACAGAGCGAGGGCTGAGATGAATTGAAACGTCTTAATTTGAGGTATAGAAGCCAGAGGGATACGACTAAGGTAAAGACCAAGTATTGTAATTAATACATCTCCATGTCGGTTTTTATAACCTGGAGGCCCAGGGAAAAGTTTGTCCATGTATGAGGCCCAAAGTGGGACGCCATATGAAGAATGTCTTTCTCTGCCCCGCTTGTTAACTGCCAAACAATGACACTGAGATTTCTTACTAATTATGAAAAGCACGGCCTATAGGTTAGGCTCATTTCTAACTAGCCTTTTTTTCCTTGTTTTACTTAATTGATTATGTATACAGTGTTCTGCCTGCATGGATGCCTGCACACCAGAAGAGGGCACCAGATCTCATAGATGGCTGATCCCAAAGGTAGTTGCTGGGAATTGAGATCAGGACTGGAGGAGCAGCCAGTGCTCTAACCCTCCTCAGCCATTTCTCCAGTCTCCCCACAACTAGCTCTTATACCTTAAATTAAGGTGTTAAGCTACATGTGGTCATATGACTCGTGTCTTTTGGTGACTCCTCTCTTCTTCCCAGAACTCTCAGGAGCAGACCCATTGAAACATTGTAAAAATGCACCAATTTTTTTTTTAAAGATCAGCTGTAACAGCCAATAAATCATGTGATGTTGGTTTCCACTTTGTATGTTGTGAATGTTTTTCTTTTTTTTTAATTTTAACCATTGTTCTATAAGGAAGCTGTTTTGCCCTATTGCAGGGCAGAATATAGGCAGGTGGGAAAACTAAACGGAATTCAGGAAGAAAGAAGGTGGAGTCAGAAGCCATGTAGCTGCCAAAGACATCTAAGCTTTACTCAGTAAGCCACAGCCTTTGAGATACACAGATTGATAGAAATGAATAAATTTAAGATATAAGACGTAGGTAGGAATACGCCTAAATCATAGGCCAAGCAGTGTTATATATAGGTTCATTGTGAATATTCGGACCTGCGCAGTCAGGAAACAGACATATTCTCTGAATATAATCAGGAGTGAAGCCACACAGAAAATAGCACCGGGTCTGAAACAGCAGTCCTCATGTACGTGATCCCAAGTTCACCTCTGGCCAGCATCTGTACCTGCTTCCTCTGCAGCTCTGCCTGCACGTCTGAGTTCTGCTGACGGAGGCTGGTGCATTGCTTTATCAGCTGCTGGTTTTCTAGGCGAAACTCTTCAGTGCACTCCTTCATCTCTTCCTCCTTTTCCTGCAAGAGACACCACAGCTGCTCTATTCCATCCCTTCCTTCCAGCAGGAGCTTCCTACAAGCTGAGAAGGTGAGCAGCTGAGTGCCTGTCACTCACTGGAGTGGCCCTGGTGCGCACCAGCCAGAGCAGCTATGCAGTGAGACATTGGCAGGCCTGCCAGTGCAGTCACGGAATTACGTCTCCTTTTCCAGGAGAGAAAGACAAACTTTAGTCCAGAAGTTATGAGGAAGAGGCAGGCAGACACCACGATCCTCACGTACATGACCTCACGTTCACCTCTTACCAGCATCTGTACTTGCTTCCTCTTTAAATCTGCCTGCCTTCGTGAGCACAGCTTCTGCAGGCTGGCACAGCTGTCCCTCAGTTCCTGGTTTTCTCGGAGAAGCTCCTCAGTGCGCTGTTCCATCTCTTGCACTTTTTCCTGTAAGGGAATCACAGAATTAAGTCTGCTTTTGCCAGGAGAGAAAGACAATCAAACTTTCAGTCCATAGAATTTATGAGGGAGGGGCAGGGAATCTGTGCATTAGTACAAGGCCAGCATGGTCTATGGAACAAGTTCTAGGACACCTAAGGCTGCTACACAGAGAAAGCCAGTTTCCCTGCCCCTTCCAAAAAAACGTGGGTGTGTGGAAGTGAGAAGAAAGGTCCAATACACAGATTAGAGGCTGGTAACAAGGAAAGTTCAAGGGTCTTGGCTCTCCCTGGAGAGGGGAAATAGACGAGATCTACAGGGTGGATGGGGGGGCTGGGTGGGGCGGGGCGCATGAGGGATGTGGGTAGGGGTGCATGGAAGAGAGCTCTACTGAAACAGATGACTGAAAAGCAGGGGCATTTCAGGGTCAGGTGTTACAAGGGAAACTCTAGGAGCCTGCAAGGACTATCCCTCAAGACTCTAGCAAGAGTGGATGTGTAGCCTGAACTCTCTCCTGTGACCAGGCAAGACTTCCAGTGGGAGGGGTTGGGACACTGCTGTGGAATATTTCTTTACACTATGAGAAGATGTGGCAATGTGATTGGTTTAATGAAGACATAAACAGCCAATAGAGAGACAAGAGATATAGGCAGGACTACTTGACAGAGAGAGGGCTTGAGAGGAAGTGAAAGTCTTAATTTGAGGTAGAGAAGCCAGAGGGACACGCCTAAGGCGAAGGCAGAGCTTCTCTAATGAATGTCTCCATGTCTAATGAATGTCTCCATGTCTAATGATGTCTCCATGTCTAATGATGTCTCCATGTCTAATGAATGTCTCCATGTCTAATGAATGTCTCCATGTCTAATGATGTCTCCATGTCTAATGATGTCTCCATGTCTAATGATGTCTCCATGTCTAATGATGTCTCCATGTCTAATGAATGTCTCCATGTCTAATGAATGTCTCCATGTCTAATGAATGTCTCCATGTCTAATGAATGTCTCCATGTCTAATGAATGTCTCCATGTCTAATGAATGTCTCCATGTCTAATGAATGTCTCCATGTCGATTTTTATGATCTGAAGGCACAAAGGAGAGTCTGACCATGGAGGAGACCCAAAGTGGGGTGCAATTCGTAGAAAGTCTTTCTCTACCCCACTTGTGAACTGCCAAATGACACTGAGACTTCTTAGTAATTATGAAAACACGGCCTATAGCTTAGGCTTATTTCTAACCTGCTCTTCTTTATTAATTTATTATGTATACAGTGTTCTTTCTGCCTGCATCTATGCTTGCACACCAGAAGAGGGCACCAGATCTCATAGATGGCTGATCCCCAACCATTACTTGCTAGGACTTGAGATCAGGACTCGAGGAGGAGACAGTGCTCTGATCCTCCTCAGCCATTTCTCCAGTCTCCCTACAACTATCTCTTATACCTCAAATTAAGGTATTAAGCTACACGTTGCCATGTGACTCATGGCTGTGACCACTCCAGCAGGTCTTGTTCTCTCTGATGGTGACTCCCTCTCTCTTCTTCCCAGAACTCTGGAGAGCAGACACATTGAGACATTTTTAAAAGGCACCGAATTTTTAAGATTAGATGTAAAAGGCAATAAATCAGGTGATGTTGGATTCCACTTGTATGCTGTGAATTTGATGTTTTTTTTTAAATTTTAACCATTGTTCGATAAGGAAGCTGTTTTGCCCTGTGTCAGGGCAGAATATAGGCAGGTGGGAAAACTAAGCAGAATGCAGGGAGAAAGAAGGTGGAGTCAGAGAAGCCATGTAGCTGCTAAAGCGACCAGAGCCTTCCTTACTCAATAAACGAGAGCCTTGTGGCAGTACACAGGGTTATAGAAATAGATAAATTTAAGATTTAAGAGCTAGGAAGCAATAAGCCTAATTCATTGGACAGTGTTATAATTAATATAGATTATGTGATTATTTGGTCCTGAACTGTCAGGAAACAAAGGCACAATCTCTTGTATTCAGGAGTGAAGCCAATAAGAAAATAGCACCGGGTCAGACACCGCAGTCTGCATGTACGTGATCTGTACCTGCTCCCTCTGCAGCTCTGCCTGCGCGTCTTTCTGCTGACGGAGGCTGGCGCAGTTCTCCTTCAGCTCCTGGTTTTCTCGGAGAAGCTCCTCAGTGCGCTGCTCCATCTCGTCCTCCTTTCCCTGCAAGAGAGAATCACAGCTGCTCTATTCCATTCCTTCCTTCCAGCAGGAGCTTCCCACCAGCTGAGAAGGTGAGCAGCTGAGTGACTGGCACTCCCTGGAGTGGCCCTGGCACACGCCAGCCAGAGCAGCTATGCAGTGAGACAGAAGGCACAGAATATTGGCGTGTGTGCCAGTGCAATCACAAAACGTAGGCTGCCTTTGCCAGGAAAGACAAAAAAAACTCATAAGTTATGAGGAAGAGACAGACATGGCTCTCTGAAAGTTTGTAAACATCTGGTCTACAGAGAGTTCTACAACAGAAGTTCTGTCTCAAAAAAAGGGGTGATGATAACCATGCTACAACACAGACTAGAGAGTCTATGTAACAAGGAAGCTAAGACTCTAGCAAGAGTGGATGCGTAGCCTGAACTGGTGTTCTCCTGTGAGCAGGTAAGACTTGCAGTGGGAGGGGCTGGGACACTGCTGTGGAATATCCTTTTACACTGTGTCAAGATGTGGCACGTGATAGGTTTAATAAAAACCTAAATGGTCAATAGAGGGTCAGTGCTATAGAGAGTACTTCTGGACAGAGAGCTCTGGGAAGAAGGGGGCGTCTCCAACCATATACACAGAAGGAGCAAAACAGGTGGAGGACAGATCACAGCCATGTGTCAACATGTAGATAAACAGCCCTTAAGTTGTAGGGCCAGAGACAATCCTATATAGTACAGGCTGGAATTAAATAAGTCTTCACATCGATTCTGAGATAGAGGCCCAAAGGAAGTCAGATTCCATGTGATGCCGAATGTAGGGTGCCACAGGAAGGGTTTTTCTCCTGCCAGTCAGCACCCAAATAATGACAGAGACTTCATTCTTCAGCATGAAAGCTCGGCCTATCGATCAAGCTTGTTCCTAATTAGCTTTTTCGAAAGAGATCTATTAATCATGTTTCCAGTTTCTTACCATCATGCATGTGCGCCTACAAGCCAGAAGAGGGTGCATATCTCACTATAGATGGTTGAAAGTCACCATGTGGGTGCTGGGAACTAGAATGCAGGGCCTCTGGAAAAGCAGCCAGTGCTCTTAACCTCCTGAGCAATTTCTCCAGCCATCACCCACCCAGCCTGCATAATTTGGATTAACCCATTTCTATTCATCAACATGTTGCCATGTGATTCGGGGATTTGACCTCTCCTCCGGCAGGGCTTGTTCTCTGGTGCTAGATCTCTCTTCTTTCCAGAACTCTCAATAGCAGTCACTTTGAAACATTTTAAAAAGGCACAGAATTGTATAAGATAGGATGTAAAAGGCCATAATAAATAAGGTGATGTTGGCTCTCCTTTTGTATGCTCTGGATCTGGATTTTTTTTTAACCATTGTTTAATAAGAAAGCTGTTCACCTATGGCAGGGCAGAATTTAGGTAGTGGGAAAACTAAACTGAATGCAGGGAGTAAGAAGGTGGAGTCAGAGAGAAGCCATGTAGCTGCCAAAGACACCCGAGCCAAACTCAGTAAGCCACACAGATTAATAGAAAGATAAATTTAAGATATAAGACTTAGGTAGATAATACATTCAACAGTGTGAAGAAAAAGAGGTAGGAATCGGCCTAAATCATAGGCCAAGCAGTGTACATTAATATAGTTTCATTGTGATTAATTATTCAGGCCTGGGCAGTCAGTAAACAAAGGCGCAATCTCTGATTATAATCAGGAGTGAAGCCACACAGAAAATAGCACCGGGTCAGACACCGCAGTCTGCATGTATGTGATCCCAAGTTCACCTCTGGCCAGCATCTGTACCTGCTTCCTCTGCAGCTCTGCCTGCCTGCCTGAGCTCAGCATCTGCAGGCTGATGCAGCTGTCGCGGAGTTCCTGGTTTTCGCAGAGAAGCTCCTCAGTGCGCTGCTCCATCTCTTGCACTTCTCCCTGCAACAGAATCACAGAATTAAGTCTGTCTTTGCTAGGAGAGCAAGACAATCAAACTTCTGGCCATACGAAGTTCTGAGGGAGGGACAGGGAATCAGTGAGTTAGTTTGAGGCCAGCATGGTCTATAGAGCAAGTTCTAGGACAGCTAAGGCTGCTACATAGAGAAAGCCAATCTCTCTCCTAGCATCCTCCTAAAAATTGTGGGTGGGGTGTGGAAGGGAGAAGAAAGGTCCAATACACAGATTAGAGGCTGGTAACAAGGCTCAAGGGTCTTGGCTCTCCCTGGAGAGGGGAAATAGACGAGATCTCCAGGGTGGTTGGGGGCTGGGTGGGGCAGGGCACAGCACATAAGGGATGTGGGTAGGGGTGAGTGGAGAGAGCTCTACTGAAAGAGATGACTGAAAAGCAGGGGCATTTCAGGGTCAGGCGGCACAAGGGAAACTCCAGGAGTCAGAGTGGATGTGTAGCCTGTACTGCTATCTCCTGTGACCAGGAGAGACGTCAGTGGGAGAGGTTGGGACACTGCTGTGGAATATTCCTTTACACTGTGAGAAGATGTGGTGATGTGACTGGTTTAATGAAAAGTTAAAAAAGCCAGTAGCGAAGAAGGACTACTTGACAGAGAGAGGGCTGATATTAATTGAAACATCTTTCTTAATTTGAGGTAGGAGCCAGAGGGACACGACTAAGATAATGACCACCTTATCTAATTAATGTGTCTCCACATCAAGTTTTATGAACTTTAGGCCCAATGGAAATTTCGTCCATTGTATGAGGCCCCAAGTGGGGCGCCATAGGAAGAATTTCTTTCTCCGCCCCACTTGTTAACTGCCAAATGATGACACTGAGATTTCTTACTAATTATGAAAAGCACAGCCTATAGGTTAGGCTCATTTCTAACTAGCCTTTTTTCCTTGTTTTACTTAATTGATTATGTATACAGTGTTCTGCCTGCATGGATGCCTGCACACCAGAAGAGGGCACCAGATCTCATAGATGGCTGATCCCAAAGGTAGTTGCTGGGAATTGAGATCAGGACTGGAGGAGCAGCCAGTGCTCTAACCCTCCTCAGCCATTTCTCCAGTCTCCCCACAACTAGCTCTTGTACCTTAAATTAAGGTGTTAAACTACATGTGGTCATGTGATTCATGTCTTTGACCTCTCCTTCAGCAGTTCTTGTTCCCTCTTGCAGGGACTCCCTCTCTCTTCTTCCCAGACCTCTGGAGAGCAGACACATTGAAACATTTTAAAAATGCAATTTTTTAAAGATCAGATGTAAAAGCCAATAAATCAGGGGATGTTGGATTCCCCTTTGTATGCTGTGAATTTTTTTATGTTTTTTTTTTATTTTAACCATTGTTCGATAAGGAAGCTGTTTTGCCCTGTGTCAGGGCAGAATATACGCAGGTGGGAAAACTAAATTGAATGCAGGGAGAAGGTGGAGTCAGAGAGAAGCTATGTAACTGCCAAAGACACCCAAATCCTACTCAGTAAGCCACAGCCTAATGGAGATACAGATGGATAGAAATCATTAAATTTAAGATATAAGAGCTAGGTAGAAATACGCCTAGCCAAGCAGTGTTATAATAGTTTCTTCGTGATTATTCAGGCCTGAGCAGTGAGGAAACAAAGGCACAATCTCTGATTATCATCAGGAGTGAGGCCACACAGAAAATAGCACCGGGTCACAGACACCGCAGTCCTCATGTATGTGATCCCAAGTTCACCTCTGGCCAACGTCTGTACCTGCTTCCTCTGCAGCTCGGCCTGCGTGTCTGAGTTCTCCCGAAACAGTCTGGTGCAGATCTCCCTCAGTTCCTGGTTTTCTTGGATCAGCTCCTCAGTGCACTGCTGTATCACTTCCTCCTTTTTCTGCAAGAGACACCACAACTGCTATTCCAGCCCTTCGTTGCAGCAGGAGCTCCTCACCAGCTTATTTGAGCAGCTGTGTGACTGTCACTCCCTGGAGTGGCCCTGGCACACACCAGCCAGAGCAGCTATGCAGTGAGACAGAAGGCACAAAACATTGGCATGACTGCCAGTGCAATCATGGAATTACGTCTGCCTTTGCCAGGAGAGAAAGACAAACACTTTAGGCCGCAAGTTATGAGGAAGAGACAGGCAGATCTCTGGTCTACAGAGAGAGTTCTAGGACAGAAGTGCTGTCTCAAAAGAAGGGGTGGCAATGACCATGCTACAACACAGACTAGAGAGGCTATGTGACAAGGAAGGCTCAAGCAGGAATGCATGGATCCGTATGGAAACGGAAGACATCCAAGATCTCAAGGGTGGACTGTAGCTGGGTAGGCGTGTGCACATGGGGGTTCAGGTTAGTTGGGATGAATGCAGGGGTACAGACTGAAAAAAAACTGGAATGAGGGACACATTTCAGGGTAGACACCCCAGCTAAGACTCTAGCAAGAGTTGGTGCGTAGCCTGAACTGGCCATCTCCTGTGAGCAGTGGGAGGGACTGGGATACTGCTGTGGAATATCCTTTTACACTGTGTCAAGATGCGGCACCGTGATAGGCTTAATAAAATCCTTAAGGGTCAAAAGCAAGTCAGGGGATATGGAGAGGACTACTGCACAGAGAGCTCTGGGAACAAGAAAGGGGGCGTCTCCAACCAGATAAAGAGGGAGCAAGACATGCTGGAGGAGAGATCACAGCCATGTGACAACATTCAGATAAACAGAAATGGGTTAATTTA
The DNA here is from genome assembly GCA_004026605.1 of Ondatra zibethicus. Classification (NCBI taxonomy): domain Eukaryota; kingdom Metazoa; phylum Chordata; class Mammalia; order Rodentia; family Cricetidae; genus Ondatra; species Ondatra zibethicus. The sequence goes on from PVIU01025181.1 coordinate 8,975, forward strand.
AGCTATAGGGCCAGAGAGACAAGCCGTGAGTACAGACTGAGGTTTTATAATTAAGTCTTCGTCTCGTGTCAACATGCAGATAAATGTCTTCATCATGAAAGTCTTCTCGTCAACATGCAGATAAATGTCTTCATCATGAAAGTCTTCTTGTCAACATGCAGATAAATGTCTTCATCATGAAAGTCTTCTTGTCAACATGCAGATAAATGTCTTCATGAAAGTCTTCTCGTCAACATGCAGATAAATGTCTTCATCATGAAAGTCTTCTCGTCAACATGCAGATAAATGTCTTCATCATGAAAGCTCGGCCTGTAGCTCAGGCGGGTTCCTAATTACCTTTTTTGAAACATGTATGCATTTCTTCCCATCGTGCATGTACACCTGCATGCCAGAAGAGGGCGCAGATCTCACTATAGATGGCTAGAGCCACCATGTGGGTGCTGGGGACTAGAACTCATGGCCTCTGGAAGAGCCAGTGTTCTTAACCTCTTGAGTCATTTCTCCAGCCATCAGCTGCCTGGCTCACGTAATTTAAATTAACTCATGTCTATTCTTCTACATGTTGCCACGTGACTCATGGCTTTGACCTCTCCTCCAGCAAGACTTGTTCCCTCTTACTAGCTAGTGACTCCCACTGCTTTCTTCTTCCCAAAACACTCAATATTGGCCGCATTGAAAACAAATTTAAAAGGCCACAGAACTTTTTCTTTTAAGACAGAATGTACAAAACAGGTAAATCAAAAGGCAAATACAAAATAAAACTGGTTCAGGGGCAGGACGATTCTCTCATGTACTTCATGTTCCAAGTTCACCTCTGGCCAGCATCTGTACCTTCTTCCTCTGCAGCTCTGCCTGCGTGTCTGAGCTCAGCTTCTGCAGGCTGGTGCAGCTGTCCCTCAGTTCCTGGTTTTCTCGGAGAAGCTCCTCAGTGCGCTGCTCCATCTCCTGCACTTTTCCCTGCAAGAGAATCACAGAATTAAGTCTGTCTTGGCCAGGATAAAAGGACAATTAAATTTCAAGCCATAACAAGTTCTGAGTTAGTTTGAGGCCAGCATGGTCTATAGAGCAAGTTCCAGGACAGCTAACGCTGCTACATAGAGAAAGCCAGTCTCCCTCCCCGCATCCAAGAATGGTCCAATACAGAGATTAGAGGCTGGTAACAAGGAAGGATCAAGGGCCTTAGCTATCCCTGGAGAGGGGAAATAGACGGATCTCCAGGGTGGACGGGGGCTGGGTGGGGCGGGGCGCATGAGGGATGTGGGTAGCGGTGAATGGAAGAGAGCTCTACTGAAAGAGATGACTTAAAAGCAGGGGCATTTCAGGGTCAGGGAAACTCCAGGAGCCTACAAGGACTATCCCTCTAAGACTCTAGCAAGAGTGGATGTGTAGCCTGAACTGCTATCTCCTGTGACAAGGCAAGAATTCAGTGGGAGGGGTTGGGACACTGCTGTGGAATATTCCCTTACACTGTGAGAAGATGTGGTGATGTGATTGGTTTAATGAAAAGTTAAAAAGCCAATAGCGAGGCAGGAGATATAGGCAGGAGTACTGGACAGAGAGGGCTCAGATGCATTGAAAGTCTTAATTTGAGGTAGAGAAGCCAGAGGGACACGCCTAAGGTAAAGACCGCCTTTTCAAATTAATACGTCTGCATGGCGATTTATATAAACTGGAGGCCCAAAGGAAAGTTCATCCATGTAGGAGGCCCAAAGTGGGGCGCCATATGAAGAATGTCTTTCTCTGCCTCACTTGTTAACTGCCAAACAATGACAGTGATATTTCTTACTAATTATGAAAAGCACGGCCTATAGGTTAGGCTCATTTCTAACTAGCCTTTTTTCCTTGTTTACTTGATTATGTATACAGTGTTCTGCCTGCATGGATGCCTGCACACCAGAAGAGGGCAGCAGATTCCACAGATGGCTGATCCCAAACTGTAGTTGCTGGGAATTGAGATCAGGACTCTGGAGGAGCAGCCAGTGCTCTAACCCTCCTCAGCCATTTCTCCAGTCTCCCCACAACTAGCTCTTATACCTAAAATTATGTTATATCTAAAAGGTGTTAAACTACATGTGGTCATGTGCCCTGTCTCCAGCAGTTCTTGTTCCCTCTGGTGGGTGACTGCCTCTCTCCTTCCAGAACTCCCGAGAGCAGACACATTGAAAATTTTAAAAATGCACCAATTTTTTTTAAGATCAGATGGAAAAGCCAATAAATCAGGTGATGTTGGATTCCCCCTTGTATGTTGTGAATGTTTGTGGGTTTTTTTTTTTTATTTTAACCACTGTTCGATAAGGAAGCTGTTTTGTCCTATGGCAGGGCGGAATATATGCAGGTAGAAAAACTAAACTGAATGCAGGGAGAAAGAAGGTGGAGTCAGAGAAGCCATGTAGCTGCCAAAGACACGTGAGCCACTCAGTAAGCCACAGCCTTGTGGAGATATAGAGATTGATAGAAATCAATAAATTTCAGATTTAAGAGCTAGGAAAGAGTACGCCTAAGTCATAGGCCAAGTAGTGTTGTTATAGTTAATATAATTTCATTGTGAATATTTGGGCCTGGGCAGTCAGTAAACAAAGGCGCAATCTCTGATTATCATCAGGAGTGACGCCACACAGAAAATAGCACCGGGTCAGACACCGCAGTCTGCATGTATGTGATCCCAAGTTCACCTCTGGCCAGCATCTGTACCTGCTCCCTCTGCAGCTCTGCCTGCGCGTCTGAGTTCTGCTGACAGAGGCTGGCGCAGTTCTCCTTCAGCTGCTGGTTTTCTCTGAGGAGCTCCTCAGTGCGCTGCTCCATCTCTTCCACCTTTCCCTGCAAGAGACACCACAGCTGCACTATTCCATCCCTTCCTTCCAGGAGCTTCCTACAAGCTGAGGTGAGCAGCTGCGTGATTCCTACTCCCTGGGTTATTCCAGGGAGTAGGGTGTGGAGGAAGGTGCAACATTGATGGGCCTGCCTGTGCAATCACAGAATTAAATCTGCCTTTGCCAGGAGAGAAATATGAGCAAACTTGACGCCATAAGTTCTGAGGGAAGCATGAGATCAGAGCATGTTCCAGGACAGGCTCCACCGCTACAAAAAAAAAAACCTGTCTGGGGGTTGCGGGAGTATCTTATGAGGGACACTGGGATGGTTGCTCGTTCCTGAAATCTCAGAATTTCAAATGTGAGACTGGAAGGCTGCCCTAAATTTTTCACCAGCCTGGGTCATAGTGTGAAGTTCTGTGTGTTTTTTGTTGGGGTTGAGGTAGTCTTCAAAATAAAAAGTGTTACTTTTTTTAAGTTGATTAGTTCCAGAAGGGAGGAATCAGGCTTTGTTTTTTTTTTTTAAATTATTGTTAAGTCAGCCGAGCAGTGGTGGCGCACGCCTTTAATCCCAGCACTCGGGAGGCAGAGGCAGGCGGATCCCTGTGAGTTCGAGGCCAGCCTGCTCTACAAGAGCTAGTTCCAGGACAGGCATCAAAAACTACAGAGAAACCCTGTCTCGAAAATAAAAAAAGAAAAAAGAAAAATATTCTCAAGTCATTCCTGAATAGGTTTGTGTACATCATGATTTTTCCCAAAAGTATCTATCTACCATCATGCCATAGTGACTGTTGTCTCAAAGTCCACCCTAGCCTGGAACTCCTAGGCTACAGAAAGGCTTGAGGGGAGACTACAAACCTGAGTGGTAACAATCACTATGTCCTCCTCCCTTTCTGAACGGAATTGGAAAGGGGTACTTGATCCCCGAACCTTGCCATCTTGATCCACGTAGCAGAACTGGTAATCCTCCACATCCTTGGGCAGATAATAAGCTGAAAGTAGAATGTGGCTTTTAATACAGAATAAGAGGTATCCCATTTAAAACAAATGCCAAAACTGTCTTAGAAGCCTCGAGGGGTTGACCTAGGATTTATTTCCCTACCTTTGAATAGTACCTCCTGCTGCTTGGTTAATTCCTCAGAACTGGGCATGGGAACCCACATGAAGGTGTAATAGTCCTGAATGGTCTTCCACCCCACCTGCAAGGACAAGAGGCTCTGATTCGCACTGATGGAACATTGGGCTAAGATTTCTTAAAATTCATCTAAATTTTATTTATACTTAATTCATTTTTCATTATGACAAGAACCATGTTTTTTGACTTGTGGCTAATACAGCAGTTTTCAGCCTGTGAGTCTACACCTTTTTGGCAAACCTCTATCTCTAAAATACATTACGTTCCATAACAGCAACAAATTAAGTTGAAGTAGCAACGAAAATAAATTTAAGGTATACAAACACCACTCAAAATTCCAGTTAAGCAGGAAATAAAACTGTAGCTTCAACTCCCATTACGTGAGCTCCAGATTTGATCCCTAAGTCACCAGCCAGATGTGGTAGCTCATGTCTGTACTTCTGATACTTGAGTACCTACAGCAGGAAGGTTGCTGAGGCCAGCCTGAGACTACACAGTAAGTTCCAGGTCAACATCAAAGCAAACAGCCAAACCGTATTATCCAATGTGACAAGGAGCATGGAACTGGTAAGCATGTTTGGAGAGGAGCCAATCCTAATGATGACTGGCCCATAATCACAACCACGTGGAACCTTAAGGACCATGAGTTTGAAGTCAGCCTGAGCTACATAGCAAAGCCTTGTGTATGTGTATTCATACATGCATGTGTGATGATCTGTATATGCCCCCATATTGATTGGGGTCAGACCCGTGCTAGCTGTCTTCCTCCATCTTGTTTTGTTTTGTTCAATACAGGGTCTCATGATGTAGCTCTCTCTCTGGCTGACCTGGAATGCACTCTGTAGATCAGGCTGGCCTGCCTCTGGCCTCTCAAGTGTTGGGAAAAAAGGCGTGGGCTACAATGCCCTCCCCCCTTGTTCTTGCTTTTAGTTATGAATGTATGCTGTATATGTTGGGTATCCTCTTCTATCACTGCCTTATTCTTCGAAATGGTCTCCCCCTGAACCTGCAGCCAGGCAGGCCCCAAGATTAATAATGAGTACATGCATGGTCACAGGGGGCTTTTTATTTCTGTGGGGCTGGGATTTAAGGCCAGGCCCTGTGCATGCGCTCACTAGGCTATCTTCCCACTCCATCCGCCTTCCTGAATCTGGAGTTTACCAATTTGGCTCAACTGGCTGGTCAGCTGGGATTACAGCTGGGTGCCACTTGCCTAGCTGAGATTAAAAGCATGTACAATGTACAACCAGCTCAATATTTTAGTTTACAAAGCATAAGATTTTCACTTTTCGGAAGTTGCTAGTTCCTTATTGAACGGAAAAGGAATGATGTTGCAACAACGGAAAGAAATCACATACTGCCAGGTGATGGTAGCACACACCTTTGACCCCAGCGCTAGGGAGGCAGAGGCAGGTGGAGCTCTGTGAGTTCGAGGCCAGCCTGGTATACAGAAGTAGTCCCAGGATACCTAGGGATGCCCTAGATGGCTCAGAAGGGCAAAACCTGGCTGGGAAAGCTGGATGACCCAAGTTCCATTCTAGAAAGCCATAAAAATGTAGACAGGAGAACCAACTTTGTCCTCTGACCTCCATACAGGGTCACCACAGACACAGCCAGCACTGTACTAATAAATAAAAATAGCTACACGGGGCAAGGAGGGGGTAAAACTGCCGCCTGGTAGCCCCCAGCCTGATTCTAGCCTTTGCTGCCACCAGGGAGTGGGGGGCATCATCCAAAGGGACCAGAAGAGTTGAGGAGACTGTTTATTGGTGCTCTGAGCTTAACATTTTGAGAAATGAGGCCCACTTACAGACTGTGTGGTAATGAGAGATCCCCAAAGCAAACGCTCCAGGGGTTCTGGTTTTGTGGCCTACTCTTGTGAAGAGGTGGATGCTGCAATGTGTGCTGGGCCACACAAAGTTGATGGGTGTGAGGGGGAACCAAAGAGCTGTTTCTAAAGAGGATGCTGGTGTCCATTTCACAGCTAAGGGGAGTTTCTGTTGGTTTTAAAGAAGACACAGAAGAGTATAAACTGAGAGTACGGCAAGATTGAAACCATAGACGCTGTGGAAGCCAGGCAGGGTGGGAAAGAGAGGATCGTTGTTCAGAATACCACACTGTTAGTGTGGCACAATTGTGAAGAGAAAAAAGGGCCCTTTCTAAACAAGAGATGCAAGGTCAGAGAGTTCGTGGAGGTGGGAGGTAATTTTTGGTCGCGATGGGAACTTTGGTGGAAGAGGAGGCTCTGGTGGTGGGGGTGGTGGCAGCAGAGGTAGTTATGGTGGTGGTGGTGGTGGATGTGATGGATTTGGTGGCAACTGTGGTGTGGTCCTGGTTATGGTAGTAGGAGGCGATGGTGGTAATAGACAAGGATATGAAATCCAATGTGGTGGATGTGGTGGCTACAATGAAGGAGGAAATTTGAGGTAACTAGGGTGATGGTGGGGGAATTATAATGACTTTGCAAATTATAGTGGACAACAGCAATCAAATTATGGACCCACGAAAGGGGACAGTTTTGGAAGAAGCCCAGGCAGCCCCTGTGGTGGTGACTATGGATCTGGTGCTGGAAGTGGGAGATACGGTAGCAGGTCGCAAAGGGCTGCGGATCTTAGCAGGAGAGCGCGTGAGGGGCTGTCAGGAAAGCTGCAGGTTGACAGCCCTTCTAAACGCCTTAGGGGAACTGTAATGACCTGCCGCAGAAGGAAGGATGATCCAGTCAAAAAAGTTACCGCAGCTTGAACAGGAGGCCCTTCTGGCTCAGGACTGCCACAGCCAGTCTGCAGAAGGTGCAGTGTCAATGAGATGTGCAGTCCTGAGAGCTTTTATTTGCTTTTCATTGCATCAGGTACATTGCCCTGTAAATTGGGGTAGTGGTACCAGGAATAAAAAATTAAGGAATTTAACTTCTCAATTAAATAAAATTAGCTGGGTTTGGAGAGATGGCTCAGAGGTTAAGAGCACTGACTGCTCTTCCAGGTCCTGAGTTCAATTCCCAGCAACCACATGGTGGCTCACAACCATCTGGTGCCTCTTCTGTACTGCAGGCAAAAATGCAGACAGAACACTGTATACATAATAAATAAATATTTAAAAGAATAATTTTAAAAAATTAGCTAAAGTTAACACTGATCTATGACTGCTACACGTAAGAGGAAAAGAGCTATGGCCTCCTCTCAATGTGCAAGCCCTCTGGGTACTAGCTCTCCGTCAGAGCACACTAGGCTGATGGCTCAGTACCCCAGCGGCTGCCAGTGCCCTGAAGGCCATCTATCCACTGCCTGTTCCCCTGGTCACCAAAGCCTCAGCAATAAGCTAAGGGCTTTCAAACAGATAGAGGACAGGCACGAGCAGGTAAAGGGTGGTGTCTGGTTTCGGGATGAACAGCACGGGCAAGTGTGCAAGTATGCAAGTGTCAAATCAGAGGTCACTGGTATCAGAGGCAGGGATGGAAATAAGCTTACGTCTGACGTACATCTCCCGTCTCTGTAAACAGGAAGACTGAACATTATGGAGAGGGCTGTGTGCGCTAGGAGGAAGGAAACTAGGGAAAGGGGACAGAGACAAGATGAGGGGGAGGGGAGAGAAAGCATAAGCAGGGGAAAGTGTGGGAGGGAAGGAGAAGAGAGGCAGAGAGCAAAGATGGGGAGAGATGAGATTCAATATTATTCCAAAACAGTTTCCGTACTTGAACGGATAGGATGGTTAGGTGTTGCAAGAGGGGGCACCGAGGGAATGCTCACACCTCTTCAGAGGCAGGCTTTTGGGATGCAGGATGTCAAACCAGGCCACTTGTCAACATCCTTGATAGATTATGATATTCATAGTAAAACAAATTAAACACTATATTAAGGAAGAAAAATTTAAAGTCACTGAAATTCACTAGATAGGACTGAAGCCTATAACCCCAGCAGGAAGGCCATACATGGCTACAAAAAGCTTGAGACAAGCCTTGAACATGAACCCTGCGTCTCAGCCCCTCCAAAACAAAGCCATAAATTATTAGGGAGGGTCATCCATCTGAATCAAATCACACATGCATATTTCAATATGATAATATATTTTTAGTTTATTAACTTGTAAATTTTACGTGCATTGATGTAGTGTTTTGAGTGCACATGTCTGTATGACATGTGTGCCTGGTGTTAGAGGTGAGAAGAGGGCATCAGATTTTTCTGGAACTGGATTTACAGACGGTTGTGGGCTGCTATGTGGGTGCTGGGAATTGAACCCAGGACCTCTGGAAGAGCAGTCAGTGTTCTTAACCACTGAGCCATCTCTCCAGCCCTTGAAATAGGATAATTTTTAAAGCATTTCGATTGGTCTTTGAATGCTAATAAAAACTTGGGGATTGTGAAATTTTTATCTTTCAGTTTGGGACTAAAAGTAAACTTGTTTTGTTTGTTTGAGAAGGGCTCTCAATATGTAGTCCTGGCTGGGCTGGAACTCTGAGGACCAGGCTGCCTCAAAAGCAGAAATCCTCCTGCCTCTGCTCCTGTACTGGGATTAAAGATGTTCAGCAGGCTGAAATTTAACACTGAGAGTCAAGACGAATTGGTGTGTAATGAGGAAGAACTAGGAACTGTAGTTTAGAATTTCTGATTGGGCAGACAGCCTGTACAAGGTACCTAAGACTCACCACTAGATCCTAACCCCTTGAAACAAACACTCACTTTAAAGATGCCAATCCAGTCCCTGTGGCGAGGGATAAACTGCCGGGTGAAGATGTAATGGCATGTGACATCTCCTCCAGGAACATAGAAATCCTCCACCCCGTTAAACAGGACCTGAGAGGAGCTGGCACGTTCCAGCCAGACAGTTGATATGAAGGAGTCTTCCATCATATTTTCCATGGTGGAGTCCTGTTAGGAGATATGGAATAGAGTACGTGAGAACCTGCCTCCATAAAGAAGAAATTCAAAAGGATATAGAATTATAGAATAGGGTAAGATTCAGAAAGGGTTTGGGGGAGAATTCCAGGCTCTCAAAGAAATTCCTATTCACGTAAGTCCGGAAAAGCAAAATCCTGACAAGAATCGAGACAGCAGGCTGGCTTTGTTTCACTCTGCGCAGTGTGAATCCCTAATGTCCTACGCTATAAGCATTTTTAATATCTGCTCCACAGACACCGCAGCCCACCCATAACCCCATTCTTTGCCCACTGCTGTCTCTTTCTCCTAAGAAAGACAAGCCCCTCTACAGAAAACAGACTTAGAATTTTCGATCCTAAATTCTCCTTTTTCATCCAAGCAAACCCTATGAACTTTAGGAAAGCTAAATTCTTTGTATTTCAGCTTTTCATTTAATTCCATTTATTCTGCAATAGTTAGGCCCTTCCATATGACACTATGCTAGGAGCTGATTTAGGACAAAGATAGAGACCAGAGATCATGTGATCTACAGTGGTGATAGGTGTCTCCTGAAATCAGCATGGTGTCCTTCAGATGACAGTGTCCCCTTCCTCTTCCTTCCCTGGATCCACCCACAGCATCCTGGCTTCCCTCCCTGCACACTGGGCAAACCCTCCACTGCTGTGCTAACTGGTTTATGTCAACTTAAAGCAAGCTAGAGTCATCCTGCAAGAGGGAACCTCGTCTGAGAAAATGTCCCCTCTCAGAATGGCCCATGGGCAAGTGTTTGGTGCATTTTCTTGATTGGTGACTGACTGGGGGCTGTAGGGAGGCTGAGCTCAGTTGGTATGTGCCAACCCTGGGCCAGTAGTCCTGGGTGCTATACGGAAGTTGAACAAGGGGCTGAAGAGATGGCTCAGTGGTTTAGAGCAAGACTACCCAGGTTCAATTCCCAGCACCCATATGGCAGCTCACAACTGTCTGTAACTCACGTTTCAGGCCTTCTGACACCCTCACACCAATGCATAAAATTAAATAAATTATTTAAAACAAAAAGGCTGCTCCTGCCTCAAGTAATGCCATGGACTTTGTTGGCTCCCCAAGAGAAGCCTCACCCTCTGAGTGGATGAAGGGGCAGTGGGAAGGTCAAGAAAGGGAGGACAGGAGGGCGAGGAACTGGGATTGCTATGTTAAACAGCACCCTTCCCCGGCCCCTGTGTTAGCGCCTGCTTCCAGGACCTGCCATGACTTCCCTCAGTGATGGAGGCTGACCTGAGAGTTGTGACCTGGAATAAACCCTTTCTTTCCCAAATTGATATGGTCATATTTCACCACAGCAATGGAAACCGTGACTAAGACAACTGCTTAACTACATCTCTACGCCCACCTTCTAAAGGATGGAATTGGGAAGTTTAATCAGCTGGGCCTTGTGACCATTGCTTACCTATTAAGGAGGGCTGACAGAATGAAGTAGTCACAGAGACAGAAGAGTTGTTCAGACTTCTGTGATTATTACTCTTGTGCCTACAGATTTTATCCTTGAATTTATTCCTGGCCCTGACCTTGCGCTCCAAAGGATCCCAATCCCACGTGGAGGATAGATGGTAAGTGGCTATTCAGTGAATCGAGAATGGGAAGTGCTCAATACCGAGGTCCAAGGGGGCACAGCTGGGAGGTGGCTCAGTTGGTACAAGTGCTAGCCTTGAGGCCTGAGGACAAAAGTGATTGCTGAAGCCACTTAGAAAGCTAACAGCGCGGTGCCCACCAGGAATCCCAGCAAGCACTCTGAATGTCACATGGGAGGCTGAGGCAGAACAGCCTGGAAACCCATGGGCTGGAATTCAAAGCATTGAGGCAGCAGGAGGGACCCAGTCTCTCCAAGGTTCTGCAAGGACTGAGTGCAACTGTTCTCAGAGGCCGGCACTGGTGATGCACGCCTCTAATCCCAGCAGTTCGGATTAAACAAAACAAAAACAACAACAAAATACCTTCTCAGACCTCTACACATAGTACTTTTGTTCTGTCTGTCTGTATCTCTCTCACACACACACTACACACTAAATAAATAAAATGTTAAAGTGTTTGTAAGAGGGGCTGGAGGGATGGCTCAGTGGTTAAGAGCACTGTGGCTGCTCTTCCAGGTCCTGCATTCAATTCCCAGCAAACACATGGTGGCTCACAACCATCTATAGTGGGATCTGATGCCCTCTTCTGGCACAATGTTGTACATGCAGACAGCATTCATTTATACATAAAATTAAATCTTTAAAAACAAAAGCTTGTCAGACCTAGAAAACACCTTTTTAAAAAAGAGAACAACTTTCTTGTACAACTGGTACACAAAGTTTTAGGGAATAGAATCTTACAGAACTCTTAAGGAAGACCAGGGCTTGTTTTTTTTGGTGTGGGGGAGGTTGTTTAGCTTTTTGAGACAGGGTTTCTCTGTAGCTTTGGGGCCTGGCCTGGAACTAGCTCTTGTAGACCAGGCTGGCCTCGAACTCACAGAGATCCGCCTGCCTCTGGCTCCCGAGTGTGCCACCACCGCCCGGCCCTACACATAATTTAAAATGAAATACCTTTGAAAGAAAAATGCAGCTTATGCTTGGAAGACAGCCAAGGAAGTATGATTCCTTTCTATAAAACAGATAAATCCCTGTTTTGTTTTCTAGAGGATTATAGTAGATAATATGCAGATGAAAAGTAAACAAAAATAGAAAACTATGGCTGGGAATGCAGTTTAGTGTTCTTCATGTGTGTGCAAGAACCTGGGGTCACAAGCAATGACCTAAAATTAGTGGGAACCTGTTTGTAAGGCAAAAGCACAAAGAAACGGTAGTGGAGATATGGGTCCACAATTAAGGACACTGGCTGCTTTTCCAAAGGGTCAGTGTCCCTCTCAGATCTTAAGTGACTCTAACTAGCCCTCTTCTTCAAACTTCCCAAAGTCAGGGGTTTTATTTTGTTTTTTTGGATGTTCTGATTTTCATTTGAGACAGAGTCTCTTACTAGGAAGCCCTGGTTGACCTAGAACTATGTAGACCAGGGAAGCTTTGAACTCAGAGATCCAACTGCTTCCCCCTGAGAGCAAGAATTAAACTAAAGGTGTGAACCATAAATACCTGGCTTAAATCTTCTCAGAAGTTACTGGTGCCCCCCCCCAGAAGTCAAGTGGGCTTTGGAGCACTAAGCAGGTCCACTCTGCAGTTTAGCTACAGAGCCAGGAACTCATTGATTTTTCTGGTTTCTGACATAGTCTAGCCACATCCTGAACCTCGTGCCTCAGGATAGTTTTCCAAGTAGAGTGGAAAGGGTCACATTCCAGTCCATCACTTCCCTTGAACTGTTGTCTGTAGGATGGGAGGGCTTCTCAGCTAGCTGACTCTTCCCCTAGAAGCCTCTAGTTCCCAGAAAGTCAAGCTTCCTCAGTCGAAACCTAAAGAACCAGTTTATCTGAGCATATCAAATGATTGTTTGCTCTTTAGCTAGGGATCATGATTAACAGCAGGTCAGCCCCCTCCTCAATTAACTTAAGTGCCCTTATCTTTAGTTCCCCTTGGGACCCAGGGGGCAGCCTCACTTCACAAGGTTAAAGTAACTGCCCATTAGGTGTTCTTTCAATAAATGAATGAGCAATATAAACATGCCATCCATCAAAAAGGAAAAGGAAAACCAGGCAGCAGTGCACGCCTTTAATCCCAGCACTCCAGAGGCAGAGGCAGGCAGATCTCTGAGTTCAAGGCCAGCCTGGCCTACAGAGTGAGTTCCAGGACAGCCAGAGCTGTTACACAGAGAAACCCTGTCTCAATAAACAAAATCCCAACAACAACAACAAAAAAAGGATGTAGTTTATGTGTATGGACATTTTGCCTGCATGTATGTGTGTGCATGCTTGTATGTGTACTACTTGTGCACCTTGGGCTGAGGCTTGTGGAGGCCAAGAAGAGTGAAACAGATCCCCTAGAACTGAAGTTACAGATGGCTGTGAGCACTGGGAATGAAACCCAGGTCCTCTGCAAGAGCGGCAAATGTTCTTAACCCCCAAGGTATCTCTCCGGGACCCACAAACAGGGATTTTAAAAACTAAAGTACCATGCAGTTGGCATGTCTGGCATACATCCATAATCCTGACAGAAGGGAGATAGAGGCTGAAGGTTTCAGACAGAGGTCGATGCCATCAGCTACACATTGAAGCCTAGATCTGAGACTGTCTCAGGAAACAAAACACCACTACCAAAACCCATTAATCAGGGAATAGTGTAGAGATTCCATAAACTGACATGATTGTTACTTCTTTTTTGTCTTCCCTTCCAGCAGATTCCAAAAGGTTTAGGGCCCTCCAGGGAGCTGGCAATAATAATCTATTTAAAAATGAGTCCAGGAACTGGCTCTTAGTGCCTAAGGAAACCTGACATTTTTTATCTAATGAACCTTTTAGTTTAATATACTACTCCCAAAACTGTTCCGTGAAGCGAGGCAGCAACAGTCAGTTCTCATTGAGTCAATCTGCAAACTACAGTGATAGGTTCTAGCAAAAAAATTCTAGATTCCAAACACTACCTTTCAGATCAATAGGGATTCATTTCAAGAGAATAAACACTTACTGGGCATTGTGACTCTTGCCCATAATGCCAGCTCTCAGGCAGGAGGATGTGACGCCTGGTTTATAGACTGAGTTCCAGGCCAGCAAGGCGACATACATGTGGAGACCCTGTTCAAAAAAAATCTCTCCAATGGCTGGAGAGATGACTCAATGGTTAAGAAAGCACTACTTTGCAGGACCATATTTCAATTCCTAGCATCCATTTCAATGGCTCACAACCATCTGTAACTCCAGCTCCAGGGGATCTTATGCCTTATATCCTCCAAGGACACCTGTATAAAGCTACACACATGCACACACACACACACACAGAGACACACAGACACACACATACACAGAGACACAAACACATTTAATATAACTAAAGCTTTGGGACTGTAGAGATGGCTCAACACTGGCTTCTCTTCCAGAGGACTGGGGTTGAGTGGGTTCCCAGTAACCATATGGCAACTAATATAACTAACTCCAGTTCAAGTGAATCTAACACACTCTTCTGGCCTCCAATACTGCAAACAGGTAGGCCAGACATACATGCAGATGTAAGACATCCATACATATAATTTTGAAAAATGAATCTTAAAAAGAAATAAACATACAAAGACAGACAGTAAGAAAGTATATGTGTGAGAGAGATAGAGGTGGGAGAAAGAAAACAAGATTGAGAGGGACTGACTTCACTATAGGTTGCTTCTTTAGTTTAGTGCACAGAAAGAAACCGAATGCTTCCAAAATGAGAGAATTTTTAATTTTGGAACCGGAGTTATAGACAGCTGTGAGCTGCCATGTGGGTGCTGTGAACTGTCAGTTCTTAATCTGAACAGTAAAACCAAAACTGAGTAAAAGACAAGACTTAAAGTCAAACCCACATTTACCCTTTCATACTTCTTTAAAGCAATCGGCTAAATGGACAGACTGGTTTGAACAGCCACCCGAGCCCAGCCTAGCCAACTCTAGGGGAGAAACAGCATGTCCCCACAGCCTGCAGACAGGGAGAAGAGCCAAGACCACAATCTCTCCTTCTCAGATCAGTTAGCCACTCACTCCTGTTCGAATTTTCGTTCCTTAGCAGTCTCGTTCCTTAGCAAATCTTCATGTCACACACACCACCACAGCAGTGATGCCAGGGATCCTGTCCTGGAACTAGCTCTTGTAGACCAGGCTGGTCTTGAGCTCAGAGATCCACCTGCCTCTGCCTCCCAAGTGATGGAATTAAAGGTATGCGCCACCACCACACAGCAAGAACACCTTTTGGGTACTGGAGAGATGGCTCAGTGGCTAAGTGCAATTCCTAGTACCCACATGGCAGCTCACAACTGCCTGTAACTCCAGGTCTTAGGGATCTGACACCTTCACACCAACAAACCAATGTCCGTAAAATAAAGTTAAATATTTTTTAACTTTTTTAGTTTTTTTTTTTTCAAGACAGGGTTTCTCTGTAGCTTTGGAACCTGTCCTGGAACTAGCTCTTGTAGACAAGGCTGGCCTCTAACTCACACTCACAAATATCCGCCTGCCTCTGCCTCCCGAGTGCTGGGATTAAAGGCGTGCGCCACCACCGCCAGGCTAAAGTTAAAATTTTAATAATAACACCCCTTGCTCTTGCAAAGGATCTAGGCTCAATTCCCAGTCCTGACAAGACAGCTCACAACCATCTGTAACTCTAAGGGATCTCAAGCCCTCGTGGACCTCCTCAGGCAAGCACAGACATGATGCACAGCATAGATGGGACCAAAATACCCATAAAATTTTAGTTATTTATCTATGTGTGCCTGAGCATGTGAACAAGAATGCAGGAACTAAGGTTCCAGGCTGTTGTGAAAAGCCCGGTCCTCCTTTGGAAAAAA
>PVIU01025182.1:0-24174 GCA_004026605.1 Ondatra zibethicus
CTAGAGTTTGGAAGTTGCTTATTTCTTGTTTACTTAGGTAATATCTTATCCTTCTGGAGTCTTTGATGGAGTTGAAGAATGGATAGTTATAGTGATGGTTTTCCATTGTTATGATAAAAGATAAAATAGATCTAAATATGGTAACTGTAATTCTTGCTTGATAACTGTTTTGTTATATGTAACTTTACTATGTTAAAATAAAAGCCTTTCTTTTTTGTTTAAATAAAAAAGGGGAAATGGTGTAGGAGGGTCCTTCTGTATTTGGGTTGCTTTTATTGGTTAATAAAGAAACTGCTTTGGCCTTTTGATAGGGCAGGACTTAGATAGACAGGGAAAGAGAACAGGATACTGGGAAGGGGACAGAGTTGGAGAGAGCAGCCCGCCATGAAGCCTGCCAGGTCAGAGATGCTGAATCTTTCCCGGTAAGCCAGGACTAGTGGCGACACACAGATTATTAGAAATGGGTTAAACAAATATGTGAGAGTTAGCCAATAAGAGGCTAGAGCTAATGGGACAGGCAGTATTTCAATGAATACAGTTTCCGTGTAATTATTTCGGGTATAAGCTAGCCAGGCACCGGGCGGCAGGAATCGGTTGGCTGCTGGGACCAAAAGCAGGCCCGCGCGCCTCATACTACAGGTAATGATTGGAACAGAGCATGACAATTAAGCAATGCACCATAAATATTTTTTTAAAGAGGTCTGAGGGTAGGAGTTGGACATAGATCAATTCTTTTCTTGCAAGTGTTGAGAACACAGTAGGCCATGAGTACTTTTGGCCCAAAGGGCTTTGAAGTCTGAGCAAACCATTAGTAATCTCCATCGCATCACGTTTCATTGAGCTTCTAGAGTCCTAGGAATGTGCTCACGTGTGTGGTCTTTTGACTCTGAATCACAAGCTAGTAAAGATGTTCCCTGGTGTCCATGTCATTCACCAAGGATAGGAACTGACGGATGATGGAAAGCACATTATAATGCCATTTATTCATCACAGATTCAGTAGAATGTGTAATGTAGGTCTGGACTGATGGTCAGCTCCATTGCATACAATAATAGCTTTTTTTTTTTTGCTTCTGTTGTAAGACCATGTGAAGTCATGGATTGGTTTTTCTTATCTCACTGAACACTTTCTGTCTCTATAACAAAGAGAACATTCTGTCCTCCTTATCCACATGCCCTGTCAATGCAGGAAATTGTGAAAGGGCAGGAAACACATCCAGAATTCTTTATTTTAATGGATTCTCCCATGTCAGCAGTAGCATTCTATTGCATTGAAAGTGGACTATCCTTACATATAATAGTCATATATTTTTAGAATTGAATCAGAAATGCTTAAATTGAGTATCCCTTCCTTTCTCTCATATACTGTTACTTTTGTCCTAGTTTTTATTGAAATTTATTTATTTTAATTCATCTATTCTTTCCTGTTACTTCCACTATGGGAAGAGTTGTCTGTATTTGGAGAGTTTTGTTGCTACAACTTTTGACCATTTTCTGGGATATTTTCAAAATGATAGCCATAAAATGAATAAACAAATATAGTTTGTAGAGTTATTGAGATGGCACAGAAGGAAAAGGTGTTTGGTGCAAAGTCCAGGAATCCTAGAACCAATGTTAAGGAGGGGGGGGGGAGAGATCTGACTCTACAAAGTTGTCCTTTTGACTTACACATTCACTGTGGCACACACACCTGACACACTCATCACATATACACATAAATAGATTAGATAGATAGATGATAGATAGATAGATAGATAGACAGATAGATAGATAAATAGATAACAGCTCCCCGAATCTCCACTTTCTTTCCAAAACAACTTTGTTCTTGTATATCTACCTTACAGTTCCTTTCCGTGATGGGTAACAGGATGGGTAACTAAGAAGCAGAAGACTTATCACTTAGTCAATGTTGATTCCATTGCCTTCATCCTATTGCTTATGCTCAGAAACTGCTCAGCCTTCACCTATTAAGCTTCACAGACTACGGGAAGAGAATGCAGTAAGTTGAGGAACAACAGAAAAAGGAAAGAGAAGCAAGGACCTAGCATGAAGGTCACCACACTAAATAATAAAGTCATAAAGATGGATTTCCTTACTATAAGCACTACAAATGGCTCCCAAGGTTTCCAGCTCTCAGGAGCTCCTGAGAGGAAGTCCTTAGTGGCCACACATTTCAAAATCCTTTGTCAGAATGAAACAAGTCACTTATTCTGAAGGAGCTCAAACATCACAAAGGGTCCACACGTGCTAAGAGTGAGAGGCTTAATTAGGATGTGCTCAAAGGTTATCCAATAACCCTTTAACAATACTCAGGACCAACTCCGTGACTCACCTACAGGCTTGTCTTTTGTGACACATATCACTGTCATCAATAGCATTACATGGAAATTAATTTTGCTTCGTGTGGTTTGTTGGAAAGTCAAAGTTCTGTATTCAGAATCACATCTTTCAACTGGTCTGTCTCCTTCAAGAGGTGAACTCTGGAACAACCCAAGAAGCAATTGAACATACGGTCTCCAAACTGCTTGTCGCCAGAATTGTTCACAGATGCTGCATAGTGTTGAGCTCCCAATGGCTGATGACAATATCATGGTCTCCCTATTCTTTACCTTGCATGTCTTTTCCCACTCCTCTGTAGACTCCTCCCCTGCCTCAGCTTTTTCACAAGTACCTTCACCTCCAGACTGTCTCACAAATTCTTTCTGACCAATCCTGGGAATTTCCCCCCAGCCACATTGCCCTCTATTTACAGCCCTTACATGGTTTGCCCTGTTTCTTGATCACAGAACTCATTCATCTTCTGTTTGTAATTAAGGTGTCACACGGACTCGGCAATGCAAACACACTATCCCTACACAAACATTTGAATCATCTGGGACTGCATGCGATTGTTGACAGTTGTTTTATCTTTCGGCATCCCAGTCCTTTTCAGCCCTTTTACATTATCACCGTCTAAAGAAAGTACATCCTCAGATCTCACATGAGATACCAGTACCTCCTGGATCCTGACTCACCTCTTCCTTGCAGTCACATGCATTGTGCCTCTCAAACACATGCTGTCTCTTTAGTTTACCTTCCCTTCTATTTCAGGCAGCTTTCCCCAGTCAGCCTGTGTCACCGCTCCTCTCATCCCAGGTTCCACCAAGATGCTTTCTACCTGAGGATCTGGTCTATTCCTTCCCATTTCTTCACAAGTTAAGAGGTGGCTTGGTTCCTAGGAGACCCCAGGTAGTCTCATGTAAGCAAGTGTTCTTCATCACTCTCCTTTGCCCTAAGTGATCTGTTTTGCAATGTTTAGTGTGCATTAGGATATGTCCTCCTTAGTTTCCACTTTCTTTGTTTGTTCTTTTTCTAGATTTTGAAGCTCAAAACTGGGAAAATCTTAAAGAGTAGTTCTAAGCGAATGAAAAAGAGGTGGCCTGCATGTTAATATTGACATTCCTTGTTTTGTTCACCATCACAAGTATAGTGTGCCTAGCTCCATATAGCAGGGAAGACAATTGAAAAATATAGTTAGTCAATTGTTAAACTTAGTTGACTACTTGCAGCCTCCTCCTCCTTTTTCTTCTTCATGTTCATAAGAATTTGAAGGTCTTCAGATGCATCTCAGTTGGCAGACTGGCACACATGAGGCTCTGGGCTCAATCCCCAGTATCACATAAAATGGCATGGTACATTGTGCCTATAATCCCAGCATGTAGATGAGGTGGAGGAGGGAAAGTGAGTTTAAGATTATTTTTGTCAATATAATGAGTTCAAGGCCAGCCTGGTATATCTGAAATTCTGTGTCAAAAATAAACAAAAAAATAAATGAACTCAGAGGGAAGAAGACAAATAGAATACATTTTATGCCCTATCTACCATTATATTCATGAAATGTTACATATTATAGTGGGTACTATTTTCATTAAGTTGATGAATTTTGGAAAAAGCTTTGTTTGGTTGTTTTTATTCCAGAAAATAACACATTAAGTACTGCATCACAGAATAATAAAACCCAGAGACAGAAATTGGGGTTCAACCTGAAAAGCAAAGCAGCCAAACCACTACAGATGTCTTACATCTACGAAGGCTGGGTGACCACAAAACTAAGCTGACAGCCTTTTCTCTCCTCTCATTTTGTATTCCATCTAGTGCTGAGATTAAGGGCGTATGACTCCCTAGTACTGGGATTAAAGCTATAGGACTACCACCCAGATTTGTTTCTGCATTTATCTTGTGTAGCCCAGGGTGACCCTGAACTCAAAGAGATTTTTGTCTCCAAATCCTGGAATTAAAGGTGTGTATCACCAGTGCCTGACTTCTAGGGACTTTAGCTTTGCCTCTGGTCTTCAGGCAAGATTTATTTATCAAAATACAATAATATACCATTACAAAGTACAAAAATACAATTATGATATATTAGGATAGATTATCATGGTGAGCCATGATACTTATAATGAAAGCAGCAAAATATAATAACTGAATAAATAATAGACATGATTTTATCATACTATACAGTTTGGGGTAACGATTTTTAAATTTTTACTTAATTTATCATGTTTGTGTGTGTGCGGGGGAGGGGATTAATGCTGTAATGCATGTGGAGGTCAGAGAATAACTTCTGTGAGTTAGTTTTATCCTTTGACATCTAGAGATTGAACTCGGGTCATCAGGCTTGCATGGCAAGTGCCTTACTCACTGTGCTAGTGAGTTTTATGTCAACTTGACACAAGCTAGAATCATCTAAAAGGAGGGAGCCTCAGTTGAGAAAACGTCTCCGTGAGATTCATCTACATGCAAGCTTGTAGAGCATTTTCTTACTTAATGATCAATGGGAGAGATTCAAGCCCATTGTGGACCTGGCAAGTGGTCCTAAGTCCTCAGGCTGAGGAGCAAGCCAATAAGCCGCACCCCTGAACAGCCCCTGCATCAGTTCGTGGCTCCAGGTTCCTGTCCTGCTTTCTTCGATGATGAATGGTGATATGAAAATGTAAGCTGAATAAACCCTTTCCTCTCCAGCTTGCTTTTGGCCATGGTGTTTCATCATAGCAAGAGTAACCCTAACTAAGACACCTACTGCACCATCTTAGACACCAGGCAGTAAATTTCGTGCTGTTGTTAGACCATCTGTCTTTATTTTGTTCGTAAAGTAGCACACTGCTATTTCTTCTTTTTTGCTTTGGGGATTCAATGAGGTCAACTCAATTGCAATTGCAGGCTATTCATACCACACCCACAAACTCCCACAAAATTTCTATATTAGAAAAGGCATTATTGCGTTGATTGGTTTCAAAAATTTTAAATTTGAACATCAATATAGTTAACAAATCAATAAAACAGAGAATTTTGGCTTAACCAACAAACAAAGTAGTATTAAATTGTGACCTTACAATAAACAAATTTGACTTCACAAAAATAGAGTATCCCTCGTCACACAAATTTTTCTCCCTCCCTTTAAGCTTTTAGCACATTATATACCTGAAAGGTTTTCACATATATTGCCTGACATAAGCCAATATTCACTAAGCAATATTTTTCTAATTATTAGGAAAACTTCAAAACAGAAAAACAATAGTTACTTCCTAATGATTTCTCCAACAATCAGAAGCTAGCTAACTTAAAATGTTCAAGTAACTCTGCTCAGTGTTGATTTCCTTTCTGAAGACAGGCTTGGTCCTTTGCTTCCAATCTCATCTCTAGCAGTACTTATTAGCATATCAACCCTATTTCAAAGCAAGTAACCTAGAGTAGTAAAAAAAAGCCATCACTACTTATTTTCTCATCTCAAGATGATTCACCGAGAGTCTGTCAAATGTGTGTGGCACAATAATTTGATCTGAAAGCCGAAAACTCCCCTTGATTTTAAAAATAGCTCCTCAGGATGCAATTAATCAATTATTTAGAATGTCTTGAAGACGTCAGATGTAGGTCCAAACTCCAGTCACATGAAGAGAGTAGTTTTCAGTCACTTGTCCAGTGGTTGAGCCAAGAAGATAGTAAATATTTATAGGCTTATCCCAGGGCGCTGACTAACGGGGCCTGGATGGCCTCAGAGAGAAAATAAACAAGGGTCTCCTACAGCGTAAGCATGGCCAGCTTCATTGCCGGCTTCTCTTTCTGCTCTTCATAGGGATTATCCCTGCTCATCTCCAGCCACATTTTGATGGACCCACTGTTAAGTTACAGCAAGTCTTTTAGAAGGGACATGAATTGTTTTCCTTCCTCTCGACCACATGTTTAGATTGGAGGAGCTTTGCATTCATGCTGCCTTTTTGCCTCTTAGTTTGCTTATCCCATCTCAATAGGCAGCCACAGTGTTTGCTTTTGATCATTAAGCATTTGAACATCATGCAAAGCACTATAACAGGAAAGTATTTAAACAGTAGAGGATGTAAATCTGTCCAAGAACTTCATCTGAAACCAAACATATAACTTTCAGGAGACAGGACATTGACATATGATGGCATTTAAGTTACTCAACTCACACAGTTGATTTCCAGTTTAAATACTTCATTGGTTATATTGATGTCATATCTTAGGGCCGAAGAGATGGTTTAGTGTGTAAAATGGCCCCTGTGTATACATGAAGCTTTGACTTTGGTTCCCGTGCAAACATGTAAAAAACCACACATAGAAACACATGACTGTATTTGTGCTGGAAGGTGGGGACAATAGGATCAAAGGTACTTTCTGACTTGTCATTCTATCAGAACCAGAGAGCTTCAGGTTCAGAGAGAACCTGTTGCAAAAGAAAGTGTCAACTGATAGAGGGAGGAATCTAACATTGACTTTTGCCCTCCACAGAAGCATAAATGTGTATGCATCCCTCCACACATGGACACACATGCATATATACAAACATAAAATAATATGTGCAAACATAAAATAGTAATTTTTTAAAATCTGCTTTAAGAATTATCTAGGCAAATACTCTGTGAGTTTATTTTATTGTTTAAAATTTTGTATGAGTCTTGAGTAGCTCTACAAAGTTACAGCTTGCCATAATCTTAAAATTCATTCCTCTGGTTCAATCCTTTCCATCTTCAAATTAGGAAACAGAGGGTCAGGTAAGTTAGTGAGAGATGCAACCTTCACCAGCGATAGTTGGTGACAATGTAGCATGTTTTTCCAAGAGGAGCTTCCAGCTTCTAAAGAACAGTTTTTCATCTTATATAAACTCAATTTTCACATTTTAAACATTTGTGGGGGCCATCTTATGTAGCCCATGGTGGTATCGAACTTCCCATGTGGCCGAGGATGACCTTAGTTTTCTGGTTCTCCGGCTTCTACCTCCCAAGTGCTGTGATTATATTTATTGGCCATGCTTTCTAGTTGATACAGTGCTACTAATCAAACCCATGACTTTGTGTATACTAGACAAGCAGTCTACTGACTGAGCTACATCACGAGGTTCATTTTTAACTTTCTTTTGATCTCTTCGAGAAGCTGTTGAAAATCCTGGAAACTCTTGAGAGAAAAACTCACATACACTCAGAAATTTACAATTAATTTAAGAGAACCTATAACTCTTGAAACTTGAACTCCATTTCATTTATGTGTCAACTCATAAGTGTTTATCAGAACAGTGGATATTTTGTGTTTTTTTATTATACTTTTTTATTCTTTGGGATTTCATATGTGTAAACAATGAAAGATATACATATACACCCCACATTTCTCTCTTCCAACTCCTCCTATATCTTTTCAATATGTCCCCCTCCAAACTTCATATCTTTCATGTTATTTTTTTCTTTGATAGCCCACTAAGGCCAATCAATGCTGCCTGCACGTGCACACATGTGAGACCATCCACTGGAGTATGGGGAACCTACCAGTGGAACAGCTTCAAAAAGAGAATTATTCTCTCCTCAAGTAGCTATAACCTGTCCGTATATCCTTCACCAGAGGATGGAGTGGAAGAGAACTTCCCCCATTTATCAGAATTTTGATTGGCTTGATAGTCATGAGATGTCCAGAAGATGCCATTTCCCATTTAGGGTTGAGAACTCAGTCATTTATTCCCAGATATTTTAAAAAAAAATTGTCACTGTGCTGACTGTGACCCATCACAAAAAAGAAACTTATCTGGTCAAGCCGGAGAGCAGCAGCCCAGGTCGATGGGTATAAATATAAATGTCTAGAAAGCAATTTGACAAAGTGACTATTCAGAAAAAATAAGAATAGTAGGTTCTACCCTAGGGCCTATGACCTCTACAATCTTGGGCTTCTGACCAGGATTATAGTACCAGGCATAAAATTCCCTCCTATGGAACATACCTCAAATCCAATCAGAAATCATTAGGTCCCCTTAACAGTCATGCCACTATTGCCCTGTGAGCCTCTATTTCCTGGCAGGTGAGGACTGTGTCATTCAGGGTCTAGTACTGAATAAGATCGCTAATTCATTAATATCTTTTCTCCCCCAGCAGCTGTTTTGTTTTGCATTTTGGCACTTTGAAGGCTTGTCATCATGCCCCATAGTAATAGGGTCTTTTCTTTCCTTTTACTTTCTTTCTTTCTTTCTTTCTTTCTTTCTTTCTTTCTTTCTTTCTTTCTTTCTCTTTTGATTTTTCTCTCTGCGTAGCTTTGGAGCCTGTCCTGGCACTTGCTATGTAGACCAAGGTGGCCTCCACCTCACAGAGATCCACCTGCCTCTGCCTTCCAAGTGAGTAATAGGATCTTACCATGTAGTTACAGTGTGCAACCACGAGCAATGGTGTGGTTGTGTTGATGATTTCTAGGGCCTCCTTAACCCATAATGCATGGGGGGGGATCCCATTCTTGAACTGAAATTCTAAGAATAGACAGGAATTGACTGAGGGAAGGAAAACTGACCTCAGCCACATCTGTTGGTAGCATACATCCCCAGTTATTGGTAGCTGAGACAGGGGAATAGCTTGAGTCTTCCAGTCCACAGCCAGCATGGGAAATATAAGCAGACCTTGACTCTTAAGAAAGAAAATGAAGAGAAGGAAAGAAAGAGAAAGGGAGGGGAGGAAGGGAAGGAGAAGGAAGGGATGGAGAGAGGATGGAGGAACTTCCCGCCTGTTTCAGGTGAAGATAGTTTTCCCCTCTTTTTGCTTCAAACAGAAGCCATGGGACTTTATCCTGTATTTGACTTTCACTTTTCCTGACCTTTGCGAGGAGAATATTAGCTATTCGTTTCTTCGTAGCTAATAGTTAAAAGATCCACTTTCAAATGCTATTTGGTACTTTAAATTTTAAAGAAAGACATTTAACAAGTTTTATTAAATGTTCTTAGGTTTCTAGCAAGAGCAGCCAGCAAGAACCCCTCAAAGATGTGCACTGCAGTCCTGTGTTCCGATGCTTGAAGTTTTTTTTCGCTTAAGTCCTGAGCTTTAAGATTCCTGGAGGCCTCCTCTGCCTCTGAAACCCTGGACCTCAGTGCTTTGGTGAAAGTATCAGATTCCTCTGAGGCATATTGAGGCCTATTGTGAGCAATAATCTTTCTTGGGGATTCCACAGCCAGCATACTTGGACTCTGAATGGGATATTGTGGTGTTGGGGGTTTTTTTCAACTCAAGAAAGCCACTAGAGTTAAAACCCAGTGTTAACACCACTTCCTCCCTGTAAGCTCAGTATTTGCAGTGACTTATAGGCAGCTCCCTGTTCATATTATTTAGACAATGGGCTATTTCAAGGTTAGTAAAGCAATTCTTAGTCATGACAAAAATGAGAAGAGTATATCCAGATTCTGTGTTTGGACTTTTCTGCACTCATGGGCTAAGGCTAGATTTGCTTCAAATAATCTACAGGCAAGTGAAATGATAATTTTCCAATTCTCTTAGGCCAATAACTCTTCTTAATTGAATTAAAAGTTAACAATGCTCATGTTATCGTTTTAACAGAACACATAACTTTCCAGTGGTTGTTTAGAGTGAATTTTTATGCATTGAGCCTTCCTCTTTCTCTTTGTTGTGAAAAAGTATCCATTAAAAACATCAAAGAGGGGAGGGTTGAAGGGGGGAGGAGAGAGGCAGGGAGGGGAGCAGAGAAAAATGTAGAGCTCAATAAATATCAATAAAAAATGAAAAACAAACAGTGGCTTCCTTCCAACAGTATTCAGGAGACAGAAGGGAAGTTTTTAAAAAATTGAATCACACTGTCCTAAGTCTAAACGCTGGTTGACGAAATTTCTACCTTTGGTCATAGTGCTTGGATGCAGTTTCTCTCAAACTAAATTGGATACTTGGCCCGACTATGAAAGCTTGGTAAAGTGGGCAACGGCTTGATGGTACTGGGAGTGGATGGGGTCAAAATCCCAGTCAGAAAAACACCAAGTTCAGTGTCACAGTTACCTGTGGTTTTTGATTAGATCTGTCCCTTCCTTGCAATGCAAGGGAGCTACTTGGTACTCCCAGAGTCTTCCTGTGGGAAAGACAGAGGGCTGATACCAACTCTTCCAACACACCTTTTTCCTATGAATCATACCCCAGGTAGAAACAATAGGACCTCAGAAATTGGAGCCTGAAATTCTACACACAAATTTTCTTGATGGTTTTGTTAACATGCACCTGGGTGGGGCAATAGACTCCTAAGGGGAAGGCTGACGGAGCTGAGGGAAGACCAGGGCATCTGGAAATGCTGGGAAGCTCAGAGGGCAAGTTCAGAGTGTGCATGTGCCGAAGCAGAAGACCTGCTTAAATACTTAAAGTCTTCCACTGAATCTCCTGGTAGACAGCTAGAAAATCCATGGAGAATAGGAAATTAGGCACTCTGTTTCGAAACGGTCCAGCAGTTTAGGATGACATCCAAACAGGAATTAGAATATCAGTAAATAAGAAACTGTTTCATGGCTGGGAATGTGGCTCAGTGATGCAATGTTTGCCTAACATGGTCATGGCACTTGTGAGAAAAGAGAAAATAGCAAGGAAAAAGGAGAGAGACAGAAAACAGAGAGAGAACTGGGGGGAAAATCCTAAAAAGAAACATTCTACTATTCACAAATAAGCTAACAATGAACAGCAAGTTAAACACCGGGAAGAATTTACATGTTAATAATACAATTAACAATAGACAACAACAAAACGAAATGCAACCTACAAAAAAACTGACAAAGCCAAATTTGATGATTTTTTTTTTTGCCCATTGCCAGGGAATACAAATTTGATTTTAAAAATCCCAATACAATGTATAACTGTGTGATTAAATTTTTAAGAAAAAATACATCATGCTTATGCAAATCTTGTGTATATATACACAAATTTTTATCACATAAGGCCGACAGTCAGGATTTTAGTCCCTCGTCAGTTGGCTTTGTTGTGCTGGGTTCAAAGTATATTACATCGTGGTGGGCAGGTGTGGTGAAGAGGACTGTTCGTCTCAAGGTAGCCAGGAGGCAAAAGAAAAGGATGTGGGTAGCACTTGGAGCTGGGACTTAATGTCCCCTTCAAGAGCCTACTCCTGATAGTGTAACTTCCCCTACTAGGTCCTACCTCCTAATAGCACTATGAATTGGAGACCAAGCTTTAACACACGGATCACTAGGAAACATTTCAGATCCAAACAGACACTGTTAATGTGTCTTTCAAAGATGGGACCAATCGATGTGCCTCTAATGGGTGTGATACTGCCACTTCTCTACAACAGCTGGCACCTGCTGCTGGACTTCAATTCTAGCTGCCACGGGAGGTGAGTAGTAGAACTGCTTTGAAATGGCCGCTAGCTTTATTATTTATTTATTATTGCTGGTGAGTAATAACACACAATGCTTTGTGGACATGGTTTGCATGAGCAGCTCCTTTTTTGAAATTGTCATTCTTTGGTTTTCTATCTGATTGTATTTTCTTATTTCTTTGTCAGTCTTCCTGTGTTGTCCATATGCATGAGCCTGTGTGCAGTCCTGTGGAGGCCAGAGCAGGGTACTTGGATATCTTCCTCTAGAGATAGATTTCTTGATTAAAGTCCGAACGTGAAGTCTTGGTCTGCTACGTAAACGTACCTGGGATTAGGGATGAGTATCAATGCTGTCAGGCTCACCCACATCACCCCCAGATACAGATACACTGAGATGATGACAATGACCATCCTGTGTGAAGGCGATCCAGGAGAAGAGCTGGTCATAATTAGTGCCCTGGGGTCGTCCTAAAATGAGTCATGTGTGGAGTTAGAGGGGCTGTGTTTTATGCCAAGCATGCTACCATTTTTTGAAATCAAGGAACTCATTGGTGGATGCCCACATTGTTCACTCACTTTTAAGACAAGCAGGTCACACTTTTATGTGGCTTTGATAAGCCACTGAGGGTGAGAGGCAGAGTTTCCTGAGTGCAGATGGTGTGTGCACTCAAAAAAAAAAAAAAGCGGAATTAAACAATAGTCGGTGCAACAGAGATGCTCTCTGCATGGGTTGAAATGAAGTAGATCGGGAAGGTCTTTGTGCTGAAGATACTGAACACACTTGGAACTCAGATGAGACACCTTGCGCTCAAGCATCACTTCAAATCTAACATTGTCTTCAGCTGGCCCAAAGAGGAAAGACTTATTGGTACCTTCATTGGCAGCCTCCACAGGCATGTGACTCAGGCACCCTCCTTTCACTCTCTTGCCAAATCACACAGAGTTTACATGTTCTTTGCAAGCCATATAGGATATCTGCTATACAGATCTACTGTATTAACTGTTAATTAGCCTTTGACTTCTGTTTTCACTCTAAACCATCAAGAACTTGGACACAGGGCTTTGGTCTTGATTTTCACACGGTCCCTCTACTCCCAGAACAGTGTTCTCACGTCACTTTCTGTTCTGGATATATGTGTCAATCTATAAATGGTGAATACTCAGGCAGTCACCTTTCTTCTGTCACGCAATGTCACCAGAGACAGGAGAGAGGATAGCTGGGTGGTTTGGATGCCTTTTAACCTGGTCTTGTTTATTTGGCAACTTCAGAGAACTCAGACAAAGCTGATTAGCCTGCTGGTAAAGAACTGAATATACAGACCATTTTACGGGACTTCTCTTTGCTCATGATTAAGGATGCCAACACATCAGGAGGAGCTCTATTAACAAAAGAGATGTGGATAAAGGCAATTTCTATTTATAAGGCTCTGGCAGCTGATACCAGCATAATCTTATTGATCCCCTGGTGGTCTGAGGTCAGACCCCACTGCTGTATGGTGATGGGTTTTGATTAATCTCTCCATTCTGGCTTTCAGCATGAGTAGCTCCTAGCAGTACTACAGGAAAAAGACACTGGGTAGTATCTGAGTTACAAACTAAATGGTTCTGCAGCCTCCTGATGCTTTGCCATGAAATTCTCATTCAGCAAAACCTGGAACCAGGCTCTGGGTGCAGCTTGTGTTTTAAATTTGCCTAAGAAAGTTCTGGTATCTCTGTTCCTGGATTTCCTATCTGGGATCCCACGCTTTTCTGTTACTGGCTGTAGTAAGTCACTCTGCTCTTTTGATTCAGATTTCCATCTTAATACTGGGATTCATTGGCTTCGGAAATGCTCCCAAACATATTTTCTTCTTCTTGCACCTCTGGAACGTGACCAGACCACTAGGCCGTTCCCAGTGCAAAATAGGATTGAGAAATAGTTGTTTTAGAGGTTGAGAGATACTGTTTCATGCCATGCCAGGTAACTGTCTTAAATAAAAACCAGAATAGTGACACGGTCATGTAATACTTTTCAGAGATCTTAATTGTTTGAAAAAAAATGCTACCAGTTAGTACAAATACAATAAAAATGCCAATGTGCTTAATTGCCAACTCACAGTAAAAGAAATTTAAAATTTACTGCTTCTTGGTATATCACGATCTTCACTTGGCTATTTTATTTAATTGTATTTTTCTTGGAGGCAGACAGGGAGGCATCAATTAATGCCTCACACTAACAATTCCTTAGGACACAGCTAACCTTCTTCCCTCATTAATAGCCTTGCCTCTCTTTACCTGTCCAGTCATCTGCAAAGCTGATTTCAAGACAGAAAAGAAAGCAAAGCAAGGACTCAGAAACCATTTAGTGCAGGAGCTACTAGTGTGCTGTGCGTATCTGCAACATTTTGCAAACCAAACCCAGTGCAGAGCTATGTAGAGATGCACACACGGGCCTTTGCATGTCTTCTGGATAAGAGACTCTGCTTTCTGCGGAGTCTCAGAGCAAAGCTATTCTCCATCGGGTAAAGAAGCCCTCGAATGGAAGTTGCTTTTTCTTCCAACGTGCACAGCTTCTGGGATCACACATATGGCACAGTCTGAGGTCTCTGCTACTTGCCTGCTGTCATTTGTTTCTACTCTCTAAATCGCTTAATCGCTCAAAGTAAAGAGAGCGTGTTGCCCTACATTCCGCGTCTTTGACTTTATTCTTGTTTGTGTCTGAGTGACTTGGAGAAAAGCAGGACCATGTCTGGCTTCTCGTCTCCTTCCTCTCGGGCTGGCAGGACAGTGTCAGAGTCCCAAGTGGTATGTGATTCTTCTTTTTATACTCAGTTTTTATCTGTTTCTGGGAAGCTTTAAAAATATTCAATTTTTCCTTTACTCTAAAATGTACATAGTATCCCAGCCCAGAGGAATTTGTACGAATCGTGTGTTCTTTGGTGGATTTCAAGCTGGTACACTCTGAAAAGCCTGCCTCTTCGTTCTGCTTTGTATCAGCCCACTCTCATATACAATAGTAAATTCAGGCTTATTTTAAAGGGTCTCTGCTTTTGTAACTCACTTCAACCAGAGAAGTAAAATATCCTTTAATGGGTAAAGAACATTAAATGTGTGAAGAATTTGCTCTTCAGCCATGGGGAAGTTTTAAGATGTCTGGGATTCAGGACTGGGGAGATGAGTCAGTTGGCAGAGTGTTTACCATGTAGACACAAAGACCTGAGCCTAGGCCAGCACCCAAATAAAGTGTCAGGCATGGTGACATTCATCAGCAGCCCTAGTAGTGAGGGTGAACCCTGTCATGGTGGTGCCTTACAAGGAGCACATCCTGTCGTCTTGCTGCCCAGTCGTCCAATCAAGTCAGTGAGCTACAAACCGACAAAAAAGAAACATGGAGCACCAAAGCAGTCCAGTTTGGTCTGTGCTCCAGGTTTGACCAGGTTAATATCACAAGACCCGCCAAGTAACCTATCACCTGACAGTCTTCACAAAGTGTATACATCATTGATCTAAAGACCTCCTATGACTTTCCTTCACTTCTCCTGGGGTGTTATTTCTCAACAGTTGGGCCAAAGGACAATGCAATGAACTGAGATAAAAATTCAAAGTTTGCAAGTTGGATTTCTTCCCAAGTGTGCTTTTAAAGTATTTTGAAAGACTGCTAAGGAACATTTCTTGGTGATTTGGTTTTGTTTTTCCTTTTTGCCAACGGATTCACATTTTCGCTATTTCATAATTCTTAAGTGGGATAGATAGGAATCAGCTAATCAGTTACTCTTTGTTGCTAGGAAACCAGAGATTTAGCCAAATGGTCCATTCCAGAAATGATGCAGGGGAGGAAAGCGTCCTTATTCTCATCCAACTTCTACTGAAACACGAAGTGCCTTTGCTTCACTTTGCAAACGTATTGGGGAGTGTGTTCCTCGGAACTCTCTTTTAACATTCCTTGTGTGAACCATACATTTGAAATTCCATCATCTGTGGTTTTGGTACTGTTTATGTGATGAGATCACCTAAGACAATCAAGGTCATTGTGCAGGAAAGTTTGAACTTCAAGTTAGAGAACCAGGAGGAAAGAAGCGGTGGTTTCAAATGTGTTCAGTAGTGAGGGTGTTTTAAATATTTTGAATTAAAAGAGTTGGTGTTAAACTCTGTAATCCTAGTTGCCTATACAGCCAGATTTGTAGAAAATTTAAGTTTAGATACCAGCTTGGAGTATCTGATTAGAAACAGAATGACTGGCTGAACACAACTTGATAGTTATAAAACATAAACAAGGCTGTCCACGTCCAGAAAAAAAAAAATCTTACCTTCCAGATCTTAGCACAAAGGAGAAAGGATTCAAGTTATCTAATGACCCCAAAAGATAGGAGAAACCATCTCATGTCACACCCACCGTTCCTGCTGGTCACTTGAACTACAAAGCTAATCAGATCCCCAAATCCCAACATCACTGACAGTGCTCATGGCTTACCAGCTTCAACACAGATAAATGGCCCCATTAACGTCAGGGCAGTTGTGTTTGTCCGAGGAAGAGACGTCTGTATTTTAAATTGCATTACCCAGCTTATCCAAGGGATAAGAGATGTTTACTTTCACAAGTTCCAGGCTTCTGAGCTGAGTTAAACAGGACAAGTTTAAAGGCAGGGGCCCAGAGAAGTACATGGCGCTTTGACAGCTCTGCTGTGGTCTGCAGAGGCTGGGTTAGAATTCCAGCTTATCTGTAAGCTCCTGGGCGGAGAGCCGGGGCCTCTCAGACCTTCCTGCTACCTGTACCCTCTGCATAGCTGCTGGTGTAAGATTGACAGTTAGAGAGAGTGGAAATACCCTGCAAAGGATTTGGCATTGGATTACTGTTCACAGTTGTATGTCCAAGGATGACTTAATAGCCCCTGAAGGCTGAGAAGTGAAGAAGAGGGGAAAAGAGGGCAGGGTGGGCCATGGAGTTAGGCCTCCCCCTGTCACTGTTCAGCCCCAGGTAGGGCTCAGTCTTCAAGAACAATCCTGTGTTCTTCTCTAGCCTCTTATGGCTAATTTAATGTGCTGCTTAGAGATGAAATGCACCTTCCTCTCTAAGCAGAATAGAAACAGAGATCGAAAAACGGACAAAGAACACTGAAATCCAACAAATTAAGTCCCCTTTCAAACTTTTTTCTACCAGGTTTCTCCCAGCTTGGACATGCTAAGCTCAGAGCATGCCATAGCTGCTTGCTGCCATCTGCTGTACTCTGTGTTGCTAGCAAGCAGGGCACCCTTGGAAAATGTGGGTGGAAGAGATCTGCAGCTTTCTGGCACCTAGGGAATCTCCCAATATTGCAGTTGTGGATTTCTCCCACCCAGCTGCCATTGCAAATGGCCTACGGTCACGTTTTCAGGGTTTACAAGGTGTTTTCCTTTACACTGTGGATATGGCTTTCCTTTCACAGTTGTGGACAGGGCAAAAAACCTGCTCTGAGAAAATAGTTTTCAACAGAGCTGAAGCTGTCTGCACACTTGACTGTCTAACACAAATGTTCTACTTAAATACATTGAACAATAACTGGTGTTTGAGGTTCTTGCAGAGCTGAGGACCCAATGATGCTGAGACATTGTCTCAGCATTCTCCCTCCTTTTAATGGTCTGATTCCTTCATTTTCAGTCACGTTCAGACCCTTTCCATGGTTTCTAATTCCATTGGATGAATGCATTTTCAGAAGCCCATTATAATATGCCAAACCGCAAACAAAGGGAATGAATGAAGTTCCCACTGGGGTCTATTCTCAGTTTAAAGTTGTCCTTGGCATATCCCAAATCCAGGTTTCAAAACAGTGTCTGCCTCTGGCCTTTGAAAAATGTAGCTCTGCCCTGACTTTCTTTTATGCCCTGTCTTTGTTGCTGCTGTGGTTCTCCTGCCTGCTGATTTCTGAAGTTTGGGTCTCCGCTGCTTCTGAAAATGCTAAAAATGTGCACGGAGGAGAGATGGGGATAGAATGCTAAAGTAAGATCACGATTATTACCTTAATCTGTGAGAGTTTCGCTCAGCACTGCCATCTGGCAGAGGCTCTCATTCTTCCGTGCCCCACACTTTTCTTCACTGATTTCTTTTGTGGATCCAAAGGTACTGAATATTTTGTTTATTGACCTCTCTCATATTTAGACTGTGTGTGTTTTTGTGTGTGTGAGAGAGAGGGAGAGAGGGGAGGGACATTCAGACATTATAGAAATTTGTAATGATACAAATTTCTGGGTCTTTTTGCCTTATACACAGCAAAGGTTTTGTAGGTGTTCAGTGAATAAATCAATTTTATTTAATTACAGGCTTCTGACCTCAAACAAGATGGAAAGAAAAGACCTGAACATGTGAACAGTGAGAAAGGATAGTCAAGAGTTGTGCTAAGAACTGGTGTAAGTGGCATGGCTGACTGGAATCCAGAGTAGCATCTCTGTCTTCTCATTCCTTGTCTTAGACTCACTGAATCCTCAGCAGAAAGATAATCTGGTCTAATATCTCTATCTTGCCAAATAAGGACAGAAGTGGTCAAACAATCCATTATTTCCCAATGGTCAATTATTATTGCTTCCTGGTTACTCTTTATGAAGGTTGAACGACATATACAAGCTAAACAAAAGCTAAATGTTTACAGTGCTTTTTGTTTAAAGCCTTACTTTTATTCATCCTTTATGTAATTTGAGAAGTGTGATTATTAATTAACGTTGGAGAATTGCTTTAATTAAAATAACAGAACTTATTACTTTACCGTCTAATGACACCTAAGAAATTATAAAATCATAATGATAGTATAATAATAATAATAACTTCCCTTTATTGGTGCTTACATAACATGAGCCAGGGTGCTGTCTAAGTATTATACATGTATTTACTTCTCTTCCTATCAACCACTACGCTATGTAAACATGAGGAAACTGAGGCACAGTGGTTGGCCAGAATCACAATCTAGTGAAACTCAGAGGATGAATTGCTCCAAACAATTTGACTCTGGAGCTTGAATAATTGTTTCCTAGAATGCTCCCTATCAGCAAAGACATGGTCATTGTCATACAAATGGAAAAGCTGGTATGTAAGCATGATGACACTGAACAGGATATCAAGTCCTGACATTTGTCTGTATGGGAAGTTAGAGGAAGGAAGGAACAAGGAAACAACATTCATCAGGCTTCTAACAGGAGCCAGTTACGGGGAGGAAGTTATATGCGCATTGCCACAAGCAGAACTCAGGATGCTGAACCCTGGCCCTTGATTACTCTTCCTGGAAGCCCATTCTGTCTTCTTTGAGATCCTTTCCTATTCCACTGGTGTAGTGGAGAATATGTCACAAAATCATGCAGAAAATGCCATGAATCTGTGGGGCTTGCCCATTGCTCACTGTCTGTCATTCAGACTCATGCCCATTGCTGAGGAGCTCTGACACGTGGAAGGAAGTAGGAGATTGCAGTATTTTTACTTAACTCCATTTCACATTTTCTAGCAAATGAAGAAATCATCAACTGAGAGTCAGTTTCATTCATTTTTATATTCACAGTCTAGAAAGTTATTTTTCTTGAGATTTTACCATCCATAATTTTTGTCTAAACAATCTAGGCCAAGGATTAATTTAGCAAGAGCTGAACATAGTTACGCAAGTAGTGGCATGTTGACAAGCTTGACTTGAATTTGATTTTGTAAGGGACACCAAAATCCTTAGATGTTCAAGCCACATATACAAAATAGTATAATATTGGCATGTTCTGTACACATGTCATCTATCTTAGTTCGGATTCTATTTCTCTGATAAAAACACCATGACCAAAAGCAACCTAGGGAGAAAGGTTGACTCAGAAACTTGTAGAAAACTGTCTCTGCCTTTCCCAGTAGCTATCAGTTGTTAATAGCTCCTAGGTTAGGGGTACAATTTTGTGTTAGTTAGGGTTTCTGTTGCTGTGAGGATACACCATGACCATGGAAACTCTTATAAACGAAAACATTTAATTGGGTGGGTTACAGTTCAGAGGTTCAGTCCTTTATCATCATGGTGGGACGTGGAGACATGCAGGAAGACACAGTGTTGGAGAGGTAGATGAGAGTTCTACATTTTGTGCAAGCAACAGGAAGTGGTCTAAGACACTGAGCGTGGCTTGAACATACATGAGATATGAAAGTCTGCCTCTACAGTGACACACTTCCTCCAATAAGGCCACACCCACTCCAAAAAAGTCACCCTTCCTAATAGTGCCACTCCCTACAAGCTTATGGGGGTCAATTACATTCAAACTAACACATTTTACTCCCTGCCCCCCTAAGCTTGTAATGATATCATAATGTAAAATGCGTGTAGTCCAATTTCAAAAGTCCCCATAGTCTATCACAGTCTCAACAATGTTTCAAAGTCCAAAGTTCAAAGTCTCTTCTGAGATTCATGCAATCTGTTAATTGTAATCCCCTATAAAATCAAAATTAAAAAAGTCATATATTTCCAACATATAATGACATAGGATACACATTACTATTCCAAATGTAGGAAATGAAGCAAAGTGAGAAAATATTGGGCCAAAGAAAGACCAAAAACCAGCTCGGAAAACTCCAAACTCTGCATGTCCATATCTAACGTCAAAATGCTGTTTTGATTTCCAACTCATTTCAGCTTTCTTGACTGAAACACACTTCTTTCTCTTGAGCTGGTTCCACTGCCTAGTAGCTCTCCTTAGCAGGTATCCCATGGCTCTGGCATCTCCAACATATCGTAATCCCTAAGGAAAGCCAGGCTTCAACTTCACAGCTTTGCACAATGGCCTCTCTAGGTCTCCCCTCAGGAACACTCCTGAAACAAGCCTGGCCTCAGCTGCTTTTCTTAGCCACAGAAGCAGATTCCATAGCCCTTTTCTTCTGTCTTTAACCACAGAAGCACGTGGCTGAAGCTGCCAAGTTCTGCTGTTTACTAGGGATGGAACATGACCCCTTTGTTCAATTATGTGTTCACCTGCTGCTTTCTGTTTTCCTTCACTGCTTAAACTTGGCTTACCTGAAATTTTCTCTGTGGATCAAGCTGGCCTCAAACTCAGAAATCTACCAGCTTCCCTCTGTCTTCCAAGGGCTGGGATTAAAGGTGTGCACCACCACACCCTCTTTTAACTTTTTAAACGTTCCCTTTTACAATTTGGAAACTTAGCTGAGTGGGATCTTGCCCTGATGTTACCACTTCCTTTATTCCATTTCTTAATCTGTTTATCTCCTTGAACACAGGACTTAACTCCATTTCACTTCCTGGTGCTCCTTTTCTTCTCAAATGTACACCGTGTTTTCCCTTTCTCTGCTTGCTCCTTTTCATTATAAATCTGTCTAACAGCGACAAGCAATAACCACACCACAGAGTCAATACTAGGCTGTTTCAAGATTTCATCTGTCATGGAATTAACTCAAATCTTTTCACTTTATTCTCAGGCAGACTCTTTAGACAAGGGCAAAAACCAGCCACATTCTTCACCAAAATATAACAAGAACGATATATAGGCCACCTATTAATATTCTTCTCGGAAACCTCTGGATCCAAACCCCCATAGTCCATCAAATCACACTCAGTACCAGTGTCTTTCATGATCCTACTAGTATAGCCCAATAAGTAGTTCTTAAAGCATCCCACTCTTTTCCTAATCCAAAACACCAAAGTCCAAATTCCTCCAAGCAAAAATATAGTCAAGCCGATCACAGCAATATCCCAGTCCCTGGTTCACCAACTTCTGCTTTGGTTATGGTTTCTATTGCTGTGAAGAGACACCATGACCATAGCAACTCTTATAAAGGAAAACATTTATTTGGCTGACTAACCATTTCAGATGTTTAGTCCATTGTCACCATTGGTGTGACATGGTGGCGTGCAGGTGGACATGGTGCTGGAGAAGGAGTTGAGCATTGTACTTCTTGACCCACAGGCAACAGGAAGTGGTCTGACACAATGAGTGTGGCTTGAGCATATATGAGATCTCAAATCACGCCTCCACAGTGACACACTTCCTCCAATAAGACCACACCTACTCCAACAAAGCCACTCACCCTAACAGTACCATTCCCTATTAGCTATTCAAATTACCACAGACTTCATGTCCACTTCACATTTCCATTCTGGGGTTTGGCCTAAAGTAGGCTTGCACAGGTCTTGCACATTCAGTCACAATCGCCATGAGTTCATATGTGAGCTGCCCTTCTGTGTCCAGATGACTTGGTTTCCTTGTAGCCATCTTTCTCTTCTTGCTCTTACACTCTTTCAGAACCTTCTTCCACAATGATCCCTGAGTCTTGGGAGAAGGGGCTGTGATATATATTATATATAATATATGTGCTTTTTACCTGACCAATATATATATGATTGCCAACTATAATAGTTCCTCGAAATTAAATAAAAAGTAAAATAAGCATCCATACAAATACTCATATAATCTATGTTCTGTAGTGAATATTTTAATGTATTTTCTTTGTTTTATATTTTTGTCCATCCATATGTCTATCCACCTGATAGAACTTGATTGTTAAATTAAATAAATTCTTTTCATTAAAAAATCTCACAACAGAAATAATAAGAATTAGAAGTGTGTTTCTATTCAGGAACAGACCGAAGAACAGTAACTTTTTTACCTGACTGCCACAATTCTGTAGAAACTATCATTAACAATGAAAACTGGTTACAACCGCAGAAGTTTTATTGTAAAACTAGAGTTTGACAGACATAGCACAATGCACACATGGGTTTTAGTTTACTAATTTTAAAATAAATCTAATTAATGGCATATTCTATAGACTATAAATATTATCTCCAAAAAAGTAATTTTGGGTGAACTGAAAATACCATGTTGCAAATGACATATTTTGACACTTATGTAATTCAAATATTGGATGAAATATCTTTATTTTCAGGAAAAGAAAGTCTTTTCCTGCCAAGTTCCAAGTCCAAAGGATCTTTCTGTCCAGGGATTCACCTACTATAACTGGTTGAAATGAATACTATTAATGAAAATACCAAGGGCAATTGTATTAAGACACAGATGACCATGATTTCCTCAGCATTTCAAATGCTCATGCCAATCTTAGCATCCCAACACTACCAGTAGAGTCAAGCACCTGAAAACCTATCTCATCATACTTAAGATTCTCTGTGCACACACTGTATCTGCACTGTGCTTCTGGGAAAACTCTGACCATTAAGTGAAAGCCTCCAAGACCCAAGATGGTCTTGAGCTCATGGAACCCAATTTTTCTCATCACGGTACCACTGGGATCAACCCTTGCTCCTTGGTCTGACTCCTGTAGAAATCTCTGTCACAGAAATGCCAATCCAGCTCCCCACTTGCATCTCTTAAGATAACCTTCAGAGGGGACTTACTTAGTTGTAGCAGAAACAGCACAGAGTTTTGAGTTATGTATGCAATGATATTCATAGTGTCTTTGTAGCATTCGACACTGTTTCTTTTTTTTTATAAAAAGGGGGGATTATAATGGAGTGAGATGTATCTATTCCCTTGTTGATCTTGCAGAAGATTTGTAATAAAAGTGTAAACAATGGCTAATATGACTTCTGGTACTGAAAAATATAATAAAGGGAAGATGGCAATGTGATAGAAGGAACACTTTGGGATATAAAAAATTCCTGTGAGAGGCATGTCCACCTTCAGTGGGGTGATGAGAACATGCATTTGAGGGAACTGAAACGTAAAGCATTTTTTGTTTCAGTTGTCTCCTTTGTTTTGTTGAGGAGATAGCTGTAGGCACATGGGTCTCGAAGGGATAAGCGCACCAGGTGATAGAATAGAGAGGCTACCTTAGATAGGAACGTGGCTCCTATTTCCCAGTAAGGAGAAAAGACTATGGGCGCTAACTCTAGTGGTTAAAATAATTGTATAACATTAACAGGCAAGACATTCTAGGCAAAGCATGTACTTTGGCCAACATCTGACAGTAAGGGGAGTCCAGGCACTGGATATAAGAGAACAGAGGGAAAGAAGAGAGAGGTGGCCATTGAGGTGGTACTGTGTGACTTTTCAAATTCTGTTTCTTAATTGTAGCTTTAAGATGAACCCATGCATCCTTTGTTTTATGGCTAGGGTCCACTAATGAGTGAATACATACCATAATCGTCTTTTTGGGTTTGGGTTACCTCACTCAGGATAGCGTTTTCTATTTCCATCCATTTGCATGCAAAATTCAAGATGTCATTGTTTTTT
This sequence comes from Ondatra zibethicus, assembly GCA_004026605.1. Lineage (NCBI taxonomy): Eukaryota > Metazoa > Chordata > Mammalia > Rodentia > Cricetidae > Ondatra > Ondatra zibethicus. Next base: position 23,781 of record PVIU01025182.1, read on the forward strand.
ACTGCTGCATACTACTCTAATGTGTATATATTCCACACTTTCTTGATCCAATCTTCCATAGAGGGGCACCTCGGTTGTTTCCAGGTTCTGGCTATTACAAATAATGCTGCTATGAACATAGTTGCACAAATGCTTTTGTAGTATGATTGGGCATCTCTTGGGTATATTCCCAAGAGTGGTATTGCTGGATCCTCACAAACCCAGAGAAGCCAAATAGCAAGGCAAACCCAAAGAAAATCATATAGAGATCTTCTTGGAAATTGGAAGCAAACAAGATTGCCAGGCAAAAGGTGGGAACACGGGAGTGGGGATAGAGGTGAGGGTTGGGGGGCGGGGGAGGGGAGAGGGGGAAGGAGAAGGGAGAAGGGAAGGACTGGGGAGAGATTGGGGGAGT
>PVIU01025183.1:0-24175 GCA_004026605.1 Ondatra zibethicus
CTGAGTGCATATGGGTAGGTGCCCTAGTTCCCATCTCTGTGTAAAAGGCACCGGACGGGTCTGTTACCCTCTGGGCGGAGGACGCCTGGATGAGTGATAGTACATATGTCCTACACTTTAACAGAGATCAGACCTCTACTCTTACCTGCTGCCTTGGAATTTAAACTAAAAGGGGGAACTGCAGGGAGCCATACGCTTGAATCCTCGCAGTTTGGAGGTAAACAAATTCCATATATGGCAATGCTTCAGGACTGAGCGTCCAGGCGCTTCCCGCATGCACAAATGACCTAAGTGTCCCTAGCCAATCCCGAGAATTCTGGTGCCAGCGGGACTTAGCAGCCAATCAAGGCGCGAGTTGCGTCATATCTCCCTATATAAGCAGGCGCCATGTTAGACCTCTCTCTCTCTCGCCTCCGCTCTCCCTTCAACCTAGAGGCTCTCTGGCCTCCCGTTTTTCCTCAACCGAGTGCTCTCCAATAAAGCGTGATCCGGGAAGAATCCTGAGTCTGGCTGTTCATTCCGTTGGTCGGGGTCAGCCAGAGATTTTGACTTATTTAGTTTCTTTATTAAATTTGTAACGACATACCAAAAAAAAAAATAGAGAAGAAAATGATGAGCATTCATGAGTACTCTTTGTTGCCAGAGAAAACCTTTAGTTATGTGGGTAAAAGGTCTATTATGCTTTAGGGGTTACTTTAATTTTAGGTTTTGAATAATTACTTCTGAGTGTCATTGATAAATCAGGATGTGAGACAGCAACCATTCTGGAGACTAAATCTCTGTGATACTTAAAAGAGCTTATAACTAGGTCTATAATGAAAAAAATGCAATGTATTTAATTATTTAGACATGAAGTGAAGGAGACAGATCCATAATTATATTTGGAAATAAAACTGACTTCAAGAGAGGAGAAGAAAACAGAAATGCATCTCATTGTTTTTGTAGAAGAACCTCCTCCTGGTGTTCAGGAACATACATGTTCCAAACACCACGAACTCATTACTCCCTGGTGCCTACTACTTTTCCATCTGCTAATAACCATGAACTGCATGGTCCTAATCAGAACTGCAACTGTAGAGACAAATGAGGATGAAGGAAGACACAGAGTCTAGCCATTTATAAACAAACCAACAATCCAACTGAACTGCGGCTGTTGCTTTAAAAGGCACACTTAAAAATCCTTTTAAAAGAGACTCTTAATGTTGCACTCTGAGGCAATGAATGGCTCAATGAACCATTCTATTCTCATTCAGTGATATTTATTTCAGGATATTAATGAATATTTAATTTCAGTTCTATTTACCAATACAATAAAACCTGAGGTGATAAAAATAAGAAAATGATATTGTTGTTAAAGCTAGCACAAAATACTGCATTAACAAATGGTGATTGTAATTCAAGAGCTGTGTTAGAAGGCAGGCTACAACTGCTTTCAAAAACAGCAAACACATTAGACAGATTCTGTTTTTTAAAATATATGAGGCTTCATTTTCAGTCATGGGCCATGCAAAAATGGTCTTGGAATACTTGGCAGTTATACCTGGGCATCACCTATTACTCCCTGGGAGACTAATCTTGTGTGAAATCACACCCCTCACCTCTTTATTCAACAGAGGCTGTTGTTATATTGCCTCCTTCCTAGAATTCTAGTGAAGATGATTAGAGACTAAAATCCAATCCCTGGGCTTGACACAAAGTGAATACTCAACGTGTTGCTAGTGTTCTTGAGGATACATTGTATCACCTACTTGTATACAAAGGAAGCAGTAAGACAGTAGAGAGAGGCAAAGAAAATTTTCTCCCTAACTGGCTCAGAACCCTTGACACTCAGATCTTGCTGTTCTGAAAAGTTTGGAAATAATCTTGTCAACTTTTGTGGAAGCTGCTTTGGCAATGTATCTGTAATACCTCCACAGGAAAAAAAAAAAACAACTACTCATAGAAATGAACTCCAGTAACACATTCCTCAAGCCATCCATCTTTTTAAAAATAATATCAATAAACAGTATTATTATCCACATGGGTTACAATTTACAGTCTTCTGAGGAATAATGTTGTCTTCTTAGACCATTTCCTAATATTTGCAAATGAAAGCATTGCCAGAGCAAACAACCCTCCTTCTTTGACCTGTTATGCCATGCCTATATACATTCTGGAGTACGGGACATCTGAATGTTGATAACTGTCTGGCTGTGCTTATTCTTGGTAAGGGTGCAACCTTGAGGTAGCTCTAAATCTGGTCCTGGTATGCATCTATGAACAAACATTTCTACAGAAGTGTCTGAGGACATGGTTGAGTACAAAATCATGCTCTTTATCTATAAGTAGATTCACTTTACTCCTCTGCTTTGGAATACATGATTCTGCCATCATCAGGATAACTGTCATTTGAGCCTCTGCTCCATTGATGCTATCAGGGTTAAAAGATCCAGAATACCACCTGGTATACTGAAAACATAAAAATTGTTTTGTCTTATTCCTAGCCATAAAAAGTCCTGTCTTGTGCTTCTCAGAGGGTTATTAGTAAGAAAGCACAAGATAACGATTTGGAAGATTCCTCAAATCTCAATACACGCAAAGGAATGACTGACTATGATGAAGTAATGTGTGCTAGACTATACATGACAATATAGTAGATATGAAAAGCACAGTCTTTAAATACAGAGTTCCATTTCTAGTTAAACTTATATTAAAATAAACACTGATAAGTGTGCTATTAATGTTTCTCTCCAAAATCAAAGATAGTTAAACTATTTTAGATATAAGAATGGTTATTTATATTCTTCATTCCCATCACTAGCATCAGAAAAATTTAACTTTCTTGTTCTGCTACTTTGGATTTCAATTTCTACAAAGGCATATTTGTTTGGTGGAATCTTAGTTCTGTGTTTGAGACTTTATTTATTTATTTTTTTCCATTAAAATAATAAAATTTTTACATTTCTTCCCCTTCTCCCAGTCCCCTCCCGGAGACTTTATTTATCTATCTATCTATCTATTTATATGTGCATTTATTTATTTTGATACTTGAGTATTTCTTGTCTTTTTGTTTTTAAGATTAATTATTGGTTATATATATAGTGGTCTACTTGTATGCCAAAAGAGGAACCCAGATCTCATTATAGATGGTTGTATGTTACCATGTGGTTTGCTAGGAATTGAACTCAGGACCTATGAAAGAGTAGCCAGTCTTCTTAACTTCTGAGCCAGTATCTGGGTAATTCTAATGCTATCTTAATCTATGATTTCAACTGCTTACTCCAGAATTAGGAGTTCAGATGTGAAGGAAGCCTCCTAATCCCAGATTCATAGGCTTTCCTCATGCCAGAAAGTTGATTTTTGTCTCTGAATTATATCCTGAAATCAAGAAATGTTAAGGCAGTTTCCTGAGTGGAAATGAATTGCTGATATATGGCCAGGGTTGCAGGCACATATCAGAAAGGAAGGGTAAAGTAACCTTCACAAAAGAGTTGGATTTGAACTTATTTGGGTGAACTTATTATGAAAGAGTTAAATAGTTCATATCATTTCCATGGGATAGAGATAGGAAAAAAATAAAAAGTCTACTATAAACTAGAAAAGTTTTTGAAAATATCTTCTGTTTTTATTTCCTTTGATGAAGCCATCTTGAAAAATTAATTTTAGAAGCTATTAGAGAATATATTTTATGTAAAATGCCTTAGTCGTTGATGAGATGGGATTTGTTTTTCAGTTCATCAGCAAGATGACACTTTGATAAATCACAGATTGTGCAGGGCCTGAAGAGGCACGTTGAGATGATTCTCCTCACAATGTGTTATGAAGAGTCAAATGAAGCGATGTTCTAGACCATTCCAGGGCTGGTGAGGCAGTGGCACCCACTGTGATGCTAAGAGGGCTGCTAGGCAGACTTCCAATTCTAAAAATTTGTTTGTTCTTTCATCCACCTCTGAGAGTATCTTTCTATCATTCACTTAAACATGCATTTATAATAAAGAATCATTGTTTATAAACTGTTAATGAATCAGATGTAACATGGACAGCAAGGACATCCCTTTGAAAGGAAATCAGTTGTGATTTTTTTCTTTTCTGCCTTGTTGACTCAAGTTGAGACTTTTGTGTAATAGCATTAAGTAACAGTGAAGCCCTGATCACTGGTGCCTTGGCACACTTGCACGCACAGATTGATGCTAACCAATTCCATATTTAATCTTTCAACTGAACTTTTGGCCAAATCACAGGCAGAACATAAGGACATATCTACCTTTACATCAAATTTCCCTTCATGACAATCAGTTTCTCTTCATTTAATATGTATAGCATAGCACTTTGTCCAATGCAACTAGATAAAATTTAAATTCTACCCTTGGAAGTAAATTATAAAGTAACTACTGAACAAATTTCATTTTCAACTTGCATTTGACTCACAAGAGGAACATTATGTTGGCCACATACTGATTCAGGAAGATTCTAGTATCTCAATGGGTGTGATTATTCAATATTGATGGTAAAGATGAAAACGCAAATGTAGAATTTAGAACACAGTATGAAACATTCAACGAAGTTGTCACTGGATGGTTGTGAGTGAGTTCTAAGTGGTGCCAAATAACCTCTTTGATGATAATTTTCACCCTTTCAATATTGCTATTGCACTGTGGAGATGGGTCCAAAAGAGGCTGATCTCATTTACTCATGCTGGTTTCTTCTGGTCCTCTGGCAAGTGGGACGACACTTATTTTCAAGGCTGACCTCATCTTTTCTGGCTGCTGAGTAGACTTTGCACTTCAGTTGATGAGGGCATATGAGAAATGAACCAGATAAATTGCTTGATTAGAATCTTCATGAACCAGAACTGATGAGAGGGACATACATTTACTTGTGAATTAAGAATCAAATACATCTTCCTGGGCCCAGCACCACACTTTTACATCCTCCCTACAGTGTGTTGCTTACACTAATTGCCAACCCTAGGTTATTTCATGTTTCAGAATTTCTACAACACTCTTGGATGTGTGCAGGTTTATTACACTTGTTTTGTGAATCTTATGTTCGTATATACATGGTGCTCTGGATAGGGGACCACCAACTCTCAACAAATGAGTCAATCCATCCTATCACTCAACTATTCTTTCCTCATTTGCATCAGTTTGTAGAACTAGAGCAAACATCCAAACAAATAAACAAAGTCTTTTAAAGTAGTATATGGAATGAAAATGGATTCAGTAGCTTGTTGACAAGTAAATTAATATTTAGCTAAAATAGAATACTCTTGTATCCTTGGTATTACATAAAACATAACACATTACTATAGGTCTATCTGCATGTATTTTGTATGTGTATTTGTCTGAATATATATTTCTGAGAGTAATAGACTGACATACAACATTTCTGAAGTATAAATAATGAGTATTTTAAATTTATTAAAAAATCATCAAAAGTTTTAAATATGAGATTTTTGCTTTTTCATATGCCATACAAAATTGAAATTTTTGTTAACTCACTTGAGGAGATGAGTATGATATACTTACCTTATTAATATCAACAATAATATTAGACACACATATAAATGTTCATTATTATTAATTTTAACAAAGTATCTAGACCTCCACAAAACTCTTATCAATATGAATTACATTAAATAGCCAGGAGGCAGATTTTGAAGTTCCTGCAGTTTTACAGAGGCAGATATCTAACATACTTGAAGTAGAAAACACACAAATCCAACTCTCAGATCACACTTGGCAGTATTAACACTCAAAGACCTATAAAAGCTTAACTCATCAAACTAGTGACTATTAAGGCATGGATGTTATTGTTCAGCCAAGTACTCAAGATTCTGACTCTATTCCTTGTCGAAGAATATGCTGTTCGACTCACTGACATTGAATTACCTTTTGCTCTGGAAATGCTGTGTGTGGTGTGATGCAGTCACTTCTGGAGAGATTTTTGCTGACCTGAAGGTTTCTGTATAAACACTTCAGAAACCTGTGATCTTGGTACATGCTGCTCTTATGGATCAAAAGCCTGGATCCTGGAACAGAGTTTACGAGTGAGAACTAAGCGCCTTTAAATTATAATAAACTGAGATGTCTATGCTTGGCTGTTACAGTCTTCATCTGTTCATGCTGCAGGAACAAAACAGCAAACCGTGTTTAAGACCACAAAACTGATTTCTTAGATTTCTGAGGCTTGAAAGTCCAAGATTAAGGTACTGAGATTGAGGTTTTTTTTTTTTTGTTAGTGGACAGTTTTGATCACAAACAGCTGTTTCTAAATTTTAAATTTAAGTTATTTACTGTTCAGAACTGTTATGTCTCAATCTATCATTCTCAGAAATATGTATTCAGACAAATATACATACAAAACACTTGCAAAGAGACATATAATATTGTGTTATGTTTTATATAATACCAAGATTAAAAGATTATTCTGATGTGGGATTCCCCTCATGCTGTGAATATGTTTTATCAACATTGGTTAATAAAGAATCTGTTTTCGCCTATGACAGGGCAGAATATAGATAGGTGGGAAAATTAAATTGAATGCAGAAAGGAAAAAGGCAGAGTTAGGGAGATGCCATGTAGCTGCCAAAAGAGAAAAACAGCAGTCAGCTGCTGAGGAAACAAGATATGTAGAAAAAGACGTAATGCAATGTCCATGTGACAATACATAGACTAATAGAAATAGGTTAATTAAGATGTAAGAGCTAGCTAGAAATATGCCTGAGCCATCAGTCAAAAGTAATTTATATAGTCTGTGTGATTATTCAGATCTGGGTGTCTGGGAAATGAACATGCAGTCTCTGTTTACATTATTTCATTTTAGTTAAATACAAATTTACCCAGCAACAAGTCACAAAATAAATTTTTTTCCATATACTACTTATGGAGATTTTGTTTAAGTTGGGCAGTGATGGCACATGTTTTTAATCCTAGCACTCAGGAGGCAGAGCAGGCAGATCTCTGTGAGTTTGAGGCTAGCCTGGTCTACAGAACAAGTTCCAGGATAGGTTCCAAAGCTATATAGAGAAATTTTGTCTTGAAAAAAAAAAACCAATGAAAAAAAGACTTTATTTGTTTGTTTGCTTGTTTGTATTGTCACATTGTAGTATGTGAGGAAGAGAGAATGTGTTCTCACTCTCTGTTCTCTCTACTTGTAAGGATCTAACCATATGAGGAAAATACTCTTCACCATGAGACCTCATATAACACAAATTATCTTTCTAATGGTTTCTTCTTCAAACCTTTAGATGGTCATTGGATTTTGTGGAGCCACAAACAGCCAATAGGAGTTTTACTATGTAACAAACTCACAGATATATCTATGTTACTTAAGCCTGTCTTTGCTCCTTCAATAATTTCTTTCCTAGTTCATCAAGGATGTATCATTTAGAGTCTATTCTGGTGTACAGGATAGCAGTAAAAATCACCTCTGTTTCTGTGGTCATTTTGAGTTTTGCTTTTATATCACACCCAGTCTTTTCTTATCAATATGAATATATTTTTATCAGCAAGACATTTAGCATCATGTAAACTTACTATATTTGCTTAAGGACATCTGGGGTTGGGACGGTGACTCAATGGTAAAGCAATTGCCTACTCTAGGTTCTAGTCTCAGAGTTTCCAAGAAGGAGAATTGTAATAACATGTGTCTATGTCAAGAAAGACCTCTTATATTTTGATCTGGCACAAATGGAGTTAGAAGAACAAACTAACCCACCAAGTTAGCAGAAAATGGCACCAGCAAACATTAGAGTGTAGAGAAGCCAGACAAAGAGTGAAAAATAGAACAATGTAACTACTAAGATTTTTTGTGAAAAATGAAACCAATGGGCCTTAAGTGGATTTGTTTAAGAAAGGAGGCTCAGACAAAATCACAAATGAGAGAGAAATAAAAACAATAGTAAGAAGGCATAAGGAATAAATGCAAATACAAAGAAATGAATAAATTCTAGACACATAAAACTGCCTAGGCTGGATTGTAAATAAGCACCAATGAACTGACAGACAATGGCAAATTCCTGAGCAGTAATGTATAAAATCCAATGACTTCACTTCAAAAACTAAGAGAAATAAGTGTGCATTGATTCCAATGTTTGTTAAACAAACTCAAAGTAGAGATACTAATTCAAGTTCAGGTAATAGGCAGATATAAGTTTTATATTAAATCCACACAAAGATATTGAAGACAAAGAAAATTACTAACATCTGATAAACATAAATGCAAACAACCTTAGCAACATGTTAACAAACTGTTTTTTGAAGCACATTAATAGAATCATTTACCCCAATAAAGTGAGGTTTGTCCTGAGATGAAAGATATACAAATCAATAACATCTACAAGTCAATAATTAATTCAAGGATTCAGTCTTACAGGGCGATCTGAAAAGATGCTCCCTGTACCCACAAAAAGCTCTGTTTCAAATATATTAGTATACTTTCTCCTTAAAGTGTTTCAACAGGGGCTGAGGAGATAGTACAGTGGTTAAGACCACCTATTGTTCTTGAAGAAGACATGACTGGTTCACAACTCACAGATTCAATGACTCATCCACCTCCGACTCCACCCTGTTGGATACTCCAATTATGCAGGGATCTAAAGACACCTTCACTCACATGTACAACACTGCCCACTGACATACACGTAAGTAAAATGATTTTTAAATGTCAATATATTAGAAAAAAGAATGTAGTTGAACATAAAAGGTCATCCATTACAAATCAATAGTTAGCATCACTCTCAGCACTGAAAAATTCTTAAATTTTTTCTATGAATAAAGGGCCAATGCAATGGTGTCTACCTTTAATCTATTTTCAGCACAGTACTAAAAGTTCTAGGCAGAGAAGTAAGGAAAGAGGAATAATTAAAGCAACATTATAGTTTTGAAAAAAGAGATACAATTATCTCTATTTGTTAAATGATAGAATCTGATGTACATAAACTCCAAAGATTCTACTGTAAAGACTGTTAAAGTGGTTTAATAGTTTCAGTTCAATTATAAAATAAACATTATTATTCAAATATTAGTAATGTTTCTTTATACTAGCAAGGAAGAGTTTGAAAGGAAATTTTAAAAAGTGAATCCCATTCACAAAGCAACAAAAATTTAAAACATAATACTTTAATTTTAACTAATTTAAAGTCTGAACACTAAAAGCTATAAAACACATATGAAGGAAAAGAAAAAAAAAGTAAATATAGACAACTGCTAAATGTTCCAGCATATAAAGCTATTTGCAGATTGATACAATCCTTGCAAATTTTCCAAAACCGTTTTCACAAAAATAGAAAAGAAGTTCTTAAATTAATGTGTAATCACTAAGCAGAGAGAATGCACACAACCAATGGCCAGAAAATCAGGAAGGAACACAATAAAAACATACAGAGCTGTTATTAACATTAAGACACATTAAGCAACACAATAGAAGAGAGAATAGAACAGAAATAAGGCTGTATTATCATGGTCAGATTGGTCACCACAAACATTTCAAGAATGTTTAAGAATAAGGTAAAACTATCCCTTCATATGTTGCTTTGGGCAAACTAGTTACATGCATACAGAAAAAATTAATTAGACCCTTGCTTTATGCAATCCAATAGTCAACACAGGATTCATTAAGAACCAAACTTTATCCACTAAGACACTGAAGGTACACCACATACAATATTTATCTTGGTAATGATTGTTTTTACATATGTGGCTTTGAAAGTACTCCACAAAATATATATGGAGAGACGGGGTTATATGAAACAATATAGAAACAATATATGAAACCATATTTCAAAGATTACATATAGCTGCATACAGGGACAAATAGGAACAAATAGCAAAATAGGAAATATCATATTCAGTATCTAAGAAGTGGCTGATATCCAAAATATATAAGAAGTCCAAAAAATTATAAAGTAAAACAAGCAAGTAAGCAAAGAAAATTATAAAAGCTCAGAAACTGATCTGAACAGACATTTCTCAAAGACATACAAATGACCAACAAGTATAAGAAAAGTGCTCAGCTAACTAAAACAATGAGATATCACTTTCTGTCAGAGTGGAATTTTTATCAAAAAAGGTAAAATTGAGGATACACAGAAAAGAAAACTGTGTATAAAAGAAATATAAAATGAAAATAGTTATTTTGGAAGAATATAGAGAAATTCATTTAAAAATTAAAAGGAGACCCAAAAGAAATGGAAATAGTGTATTAGAATAATATTGCTCTTCTATGTTCATAGCTGCCTTAGTCAGAATAGCTGGGACATGGATACATCGGTATTAATTACGTTTTTATTGCAGGGATAAAGCATAATGACCAAGATAGTTTGTGGAAGAGTTTATTTGGTTGATGATTCTGGGGGTTATAGTTAATAGTGGTAGAGAGAAAGGATAGCAGCAGGAACAGGAAACTGAGGGCTCACGCCTTGACCCTCAAGCAGGAAGGAGAGATAGTGAACTCCAAATGGTATGTCTTTAAACTCTCAAAGCTCAACTCCAGTGACATACTTCCTCCAACAGGGCCACACCTTTTAAACATCCCAAACCTTACCACAAAGCAGAGACCAAAATTTTATATTTGATATGTGACCCTTGTGAAACGATCGTTTAACCACAAAGGGGTCATGACTCATAGGTTGAGAACTGCTTATAAAGATAGAAGGAATAAATATTTATATGGACAGTACTATGGGGGCATTCTCAATCAAATCACCACACAGGCTAACTGTTCTGCAAAGGAAGAGTGTAGTTTATCTACTCAGTGTTAAAAAATAAGGAACCTTGGCATTAAAAAGGAGGTCCTAGGTCTTAAAAAAGAAGGAAATTAATTTACATTGACTGTTCTAAGTTAAAAAAAAAAAGAAAAGAAAAGAAAAAGAAGAAAAGCCAGATCTGATGATGTCAGTGATATGCCTTTTCTGTGGAATCCAAAACCATTGAAGTCACAGAAGCATAATAGGATGATAGTTTCTGGGGCAGGGGATGGGGTGAGAAAAAGGGAAATGTTGGCCAAGTGATATAATTTCAAATTGATCAATGGTTCTTACTCTTCTCAATGCTTCAACCCTTTTATACAGTTGCTATAGTGACTCCAATCATAAAAATTATTTCTGTTGCAACTTCATCACTGTGATTTTGCTACTGTTATGGATCATAATGTAAATATATGATATGCAAGATATCTGATATGTGACCCTTGTGAAATGATAGTTTAACCCCAAAGGGGTCATGACTCATAGGTTGAGAACTGCTTATAAAGATAGAAGGAATAAATGAAATGGGATAAATGTTTATATAGCACAGTAACTATAGTAGATAAAAATGTACTATGTGATTTAAAATAACCAAAAGTAAGTTTCAAATAATTCACAGAAAAATAATCAAAACAATTTTGGACAATGTTATCAGACTGATTTAGTCATGTCAACTTTGTATATATATTAATCAGAAGTCATTACAAGTGATAAAACTGTTCTGAATTCTATTAGTGCGTAATATGAGATCTTTATCCAAAAGCTATTGAGAAAACAGAATTATTGATCAGAAAACATTACTGCAGAGCCCACATTCCATATATAGAGTACTTTATATGCCTTTCTTTTGATTGTATTTGATGGGTAAAGTGATCAGGAGAAGGAAAAGTGAATGTGTGGTTCTTATAGTGCTCCAAGTCAAACAGTCTAGCAGTAGAGATTTAATTTTTAAATATAGTTTTCATAAAAATGAGAGGCTAGAGATGCAAAAAATCAAGAAATGGAATTTGAAAAATCAAATCAAATCATGAGGCAGAGTACATGTAAAGACAAATAAAGGGTTCTGATGGGAATAGAAGCATTCCTGGACACTTCACTCATATCTCTTTGTGATGAAGATCCAGATGTGCACTGACACCTGTGACAGAGCTATAGGTAAACTAAAATATGTTTAAGAAAATTAATTATGTACACCTTTCTCTCTAAACAGCCAAGTGTGTTATGTCCTGAGTAATAGGAAGTAACATTACTACAGAAGCTACAAATACTTGTACATATGATTTGCTAAAATTTTCAATTTCTCTTTACCTTCACTCAATAGACTATAGGTCATTATCTTAAAAAAGACTTTTAAAAGGCATTGTATTGTATTCATTGTATTTCTGGCATCCTAAAAGAACAGCAGGATGACACAAAGACATAATACATTAAAGGGAACATCCGAAGGCCCAGTATCTAGCAGAAGAGCTTCACTGGGTTGTTGCCAAAGAGCATCTCATTCTCTCCAGCCACAGCCTAGAAAATTCACTATAGTGAGATTTTCTAAACTTAGCTTTTACATCTGTTTGTGTGAGGTGACATGCACAAGCCGTGGTGTGCCTACAATGTTCATAGGACAACCTGAGGGAGTCTGCTCTCTCCATCCAACATGTATGCTCTGAGTGTGAAACTCAAGAAGTCGAGCTTGGTGGAAGGCCGCTTTACCAACAGATTATTTTGACTCTTAAGTACAATTCTTTGGTGTGGGACAATTCTGTATTCTGTCAATTATGTTTTAAATAAATGCTCATTGGCCAGTAGCCAGGCAGGAAATATAGGCGGGACAAACAGACAAGAAGTAGAGGTGGGGCAAGGAAAACAGGAGAATTCTGGGAAGGAGGAAACCGATTCCTCCTCAGTCCTGTCCAGACACTGAAGAAGGAAGATGTGACCTGCCCTGCTGAAAAAGGTACCGAGCCATGTGGCTAACATAGATAAGAATAATGAGCTAATATAAGTTATAAGAGCTAATACAAAGCCTGAGCTAATGGGCCAATCAGTTTATAACTTATGGAGACCTCTGTGTGATTTTCTTTGGGGGTTATCACCTGCAGGAATCAGGCAGGACAAAAACCCCAACAAGCAGGCCCTCATTTTATAATTCTTTTCTTATGCATTACCCAAGGATGCTAAGTATTTTTGGGAACTGCTGAAGGATGTTCCCCAAAAAAGCACAGATTAGTAATAATATATTTGTATGATTGTTAATTTTACCAATACTCTCCACAACTCATAAGAATCCTCATTACTTTCTTTTATACAATATATTTTCCATTATTTGTAATTAATTTCAAACTTTTCCAATTCTCCTCAAATGTTCAACCTATCAAATTTAAAAACTCAGATAAATAACATTTCTTAAAGTCATTGGAATAATTACACTTCCACCCTACAAATTGTATATGTTTTTTTCTTCATCCTGTTTGCAAGAGGAAAAGGACTTTTCATGTATTAAACTGGTTTACACTATTCCCCATCACCATGCTCCTGGAGATGGAATACAACCTTCTATGCATGTTAGGAAAGCTCTAATATGAGGTAATCTTCAGCCCTTGACAAAGTATATATCTATAATTTGGGTCCTTGCTTTCTGAATTCCTTAAATAGTAACATCCACCTGCTTGTGTCTTGTTTTTCTTTCTTTATATTTGAATGGTCTCATTAGAATTATTTTAATATTAAAGCCACAGAAAGTAATAAAGAAAGCAATGATAATTAAGTTAATAAAAATAATATGAATATTTTAGCTTCAGGTCCCTCTAGAAGTATTTTTTCTTCCCCCCTACAGTCAAAATTCTTTAGCAAGTTTATAATTACAATCTTGATTTTCTGAACTCACTCAATGACAAATTTCCCTGTGCCATTCCCCTGGCCTTGATCTGACATTGAATTTAGATGCTTATACATTTCAAGGCATGGACACTGCTCAGTAATCTTGCTTGAATTTTTGGAAACATTAGAATTTGTTGGAATCTTTTCTTTCTGTGCATATGATTTTTTTTTTTTTTGCTGTCTGTAGTATAACACTCTCCATGCTTACCTTATTTTTCTCTGGGCTCTCCTTATTTTTCTTTGAATGTTCCTTTAATTTTGATATCTCTGCAAAATATTGGTAACTTTCAAGGTTCCATTCTACATGTTCTGTGTCTCATTTTAAGTATTTCTTAGATGAATCCACAAGCACTTTGGGTAATTACATCCCACCTCCAAAGTTCCTAAGATTGATATAACTGATATTGCCCAAATTTCTCAAGCCTGAAAGCCCCTCCTGGATTTCTGTCTAAATACCCAACTGCTTATTGACATTTCGTGTGATCATTTCACAGGTATTATGAGATGAATACCATGAAATGCTCATGATCTTTTATCTCTCTTTCCCATACTTAATTTTTCTTTTGCACTCTCTTTCTCAAAGATATCTCCTCATCTACGCGGGTACCTCTTTAGCTACCAAATGATGAGATCACTTATGCTCAATTGCCAGATTGTTTTCTGGATATTTCTATTCATTTTTACAGCTACTAGCTAAGTCCAAGAAATTGCTATCATAATTTTGAATGATGGATATTTCTTCTGAAGTAGTCTTTTCTTAATATTTTTCCTCTTTAATTAATTCCCCACAGTGGACCTATGAAAGTATGATAATAATATGCCACTTAAAACTCTCCAAGCCTTCCTGCCATTCTCATCATAGAAGTTCAGACTTCCCAGCAGGACTCAGCCTTGGCATACTCACCAGCTTCATCATGAAACACCATCATTGAGTCCTTCTCTAAAGACTGACTGAGCATTTCCTCTAATTCTGCAGGAAACTCTTGCTCTTTTCTACCTGTAAGCCTTCACCATTCTCCTCTAGATTTCTCTGCAGGAATTATTCTTCAGGTATTAGATTATCCATCACTTTCCCAGAAAGCACACTGTAGAGTCTTTTATTAAGAAATGCATGCTAGCTGGGTGGTGGTGGCACACGCCTTTAATCCCAGCACTTGGGAGGCAGAGGCAGGCAGATCTCTGTGAGTTCGAGACCAGCCTGGTCTACAAGAGCTAGTTCCAGGACAGGCTCCAAAGCCACAGAGAAACCCTGTCTCGAAAAACAAAAAAACAAAACAAAGCAAAAAACAACAACAACAACAACAACAAAACCAACAAAAAATGCATGCTACAGAACTAAAACTATATAGTTATGTATTTCTGTAACTTTAGTACCATTTTGCTTCTTTATTTTCTGCTATGTAGACAGTAATAACAAACTCCATAGATTTGTTGCTTAAAACTGAATAGATATGTTATATTCCAGATTCTGCCTTGAGAATTCTTTTATTTATTGATTTTTGTTGAGCTCTACATTTTTCTCTACTCCCCTTCCTACCTCTCCCCTCCCTTTCAACCCTCTCCCAAAATCCTCATGCTCCCAATTTACTCAGGAGGTCTTGTCTTTTTCTACTAACCATGTAGATTAGATCTATGTATGTCTGTCTTAGGATCCTCATTGTTGTCTAGGTTCTCTGGGATAGTGATTTGTGGGCTACTTTGCTTTATGTTTCAAAACCACTTATGAGTGAGTACATGTGATAATTGTCTTTCTGGGTCTGCGTTACCTCACTCAATATGATGTTTTCTAGATCTATCCATTTGCCTGCAAAATTCAAGATGTCGTTATTTTTTTCTGCTGTGTAGTACTCCATTTTGCAAATGTACCACATTTTCCTTATCCATTATTTGGTCGAAGGGCATTTGGGTTGTTTCCAGTTTCTGGCTATGACAAACAATGCTGCTATGAACATAGTTGAGTACATGTCCTTGTGGCACGGTTTAGTATCCTTTGGATATAAACCCAAAAGTGGTATTACAGGGTCTTGAGGAAGGTTGTTTCCTAATTTCCTGAGAAATCACCACCCTGACATCCAAAGAGGCTGTACCAGCTTGCATTCCAACCAGCAATCCAAGGGTGTTCTCAGTGTTTTTGATCTTGGCCATTGGTGTAAGATGGAATCTCAGAGTTGTTTTGATTTGCATATCTCTGATGACTAAGGATGCTGAGCATTTCCTTAAGTGTCTTTCAGCCATTTTAGATTCCTTCTTGAGAGTTTTCTATTTAGGTCTGTATTTCCTTTTTAAATTAGATTATTTGTTCTTTTGATAAGCAATTTCTTGAGTTCTTTGTATATTTTGGAGATCAGCCCTCTGTCTGATGTGGGGTTAGTGTAGATCTTTTCCCATTCTTTAGGCTGTTGTTTTGTCTTGTTTACCTTGTCCATGAGATTTTCACCTCATTATAGGTCCATAGTCTCTATTGCCATATAAAATAATATAAATTCTTTGACTTGGGATGCAATTGTCTAGGAGAATGGCATTATAATTGTCTAAATGGTTTTATCAATATTTAAAAACCTAATATTATTAGAGTATATAATATCCACTTTATGCCAGACTGTAGTGGTGCACACATTGAA
This sequence comes from Ondatra zibethicus, assembly GCA_004026605.1. Classification (NCBI taxonomy): domain Eukaryota; kingdom Metazoa; phylum Chordata; class Mammalia; order Rodentia; family Cricetidae; genus Ondatra; species Ondatra zibethicus. The sequence continues at coordinate 16,219 of PVIU01025183.1, forward strand.
TTTCAGCCCATGCAAGGCAGAGGCAGGGAGATCTCTTTGAATTGGAGGCCAGCCTGGTGGACAGAGCTAGTTCTAGGACAGTAAAGGCTACCAAAGAAATCCTTTTTTCAAAGCAAAAGAAAAACAAACAAAGAAAAAACAAACTCACTTTGTTCTCTGGTCCAAGAGAGATATTTAATAATATTATAATTAAGTGTGGAGTACTCATTTTTGTTTCAGTTCATACCTCCATGCGTATAACAGAGTTGATATAGATATCGACACAGCAATCACATGAAACAATGAATGAGTATATTAGTAAATGTAATCATGAAACAAACCAACATAATTGCAAACCAAACTTTTTCTTATTTTATTATCTCATGAATTTTTGTTATAATGTCTAATTTTATCCTGTCCTTCAATGTTAATTTAGGCAAGTACAATTCTAATTCTGCCATTTTTACTTACCAAAAAAAAATCAATGTTGATTTTAAATATATAGCAGAGTTTCAACTTGGCAATTTTAGAGTCTCATGTAAATATGTCAAAACTATATGTCAACTTCAGGTTGAATTTTTTCTTTCTCCTTCATCTTGGTCACCATGTTGGACCAGAATAAATGAAAGAGAGGCAAGAGAAACCAAAGGACATTACATGGTTGAATCTATGAAGGTAGCATAATTTCAGTTCTGTGTGTACTTGGCTGATGTTCAAAGCTGGCTCCCATCCCTTCTTCCCATGGAAAATAGGGAGCTATATCTTCCATTTCCATTGTGCAGAGTACTTTTCACAAGCCCTATATGCTTAATTCTTGGACTTTTCTTTCTGTTGAAGTCTCTTCTCTGTTACTATTGACCTTCTTAGAAGGAGGTAGGCCATTTTGCTGAACTTTTCTATTCTGTGTAAAGTCATGTGAAGAAAACATACAGGAATCCAATATCCTTGCAGTTTTTGGCAGTACCATTAACATACCGAAGCCAAACTTCCTTTCTGCTGCAGTGGATCTTGTCAGCCAGCCTCTTGCTTGTAGAGTTCTTAATTTCAGCTCAGACATTACTCCATTATGTTTTATAAAGTGTAAGATACTGAATTTTTCCTCAGTAGTCTCCATAAAGAGTTTTTTTCCTCTTGTGGGAGGAAAGAAATATAAAATAGATCACTTTTACTGAGAACTACAAGGGACAGGATTCACTCCCTAATACCAAAATAAATAAATATGTTAAAAGTTATTCATGTTAATGGATGGCTTCAGAATCACAGAATACCTGTTTTGAAATTGTTCCTTCAACCATGCTCCTTTCTTTGGAGTATTCCTTAGTTACTGAAGTATAGGTGCTATGTAACAATGCATTATGCCATGTCTTATTCAGTCATATAAACTCAAGAGGAATTTAATATCATCTTCATCATATAAAGAGGAAACTTATGCTAAAACATACTAAAGGTTATATTTTCGGTGACTAGTAGACCTGATATTTAAGACAAAAGAATCCAAAGACAGATCTCATGTCTCTTCAAGCTATAGCTTTCAACTTACTTCTTTCTTGTTTTTAATCATAATCTCTATGGCAGTGCTGCCAACCCTATGCATTGCCTTTGTTCTGACATGGCTCCTGATTTTATATTGCAGCACAAGATGCTGTGCAGTGGATGTGGAATAGTCATGGACATTGGTCAACTCAAGAAAGGTTATAAAGAAGCAAATCAAAACCAATTTATGAAGAAAAGAAGATACTACAATATCAAATATTATTGCTAATCGTATGCTAAGATTAATGGTATAACATCATAAATATTCAGCAAATGGCTTTAGGGAGTCTAATCTCCAATTATGTGCAGCCATCGGTCCATGGTTATTATTGACATTAGGCCAAAGTTAATTTTTAGTTAATTTTAAGATCTCTTTCAAAGTTGCTTAAAAGGCTGTGCTCAGATACTACTTGAATCATATTGTTCATGAGAGAGCTCTTGTCCATGATGCTGCCCACTGTGCACGCTTTCTTCTTAAATTTCCTTTCTCCTGTCAAGAAAGTGTGTCCATGGAGTTAATCTGTCTAGTAGACTTTGTCTTAAAATCAGATTCTTGCTTTGTCTAGTTTTGCCTTAGGGCCTTGAGGAGGGGCCCTAAGTCAGCACTTGAGGATTAAAGCTGGGTCTTGAGATGCTCAAAGTCAGCAAGCCTGAAGCTGACCTCCTGCCTGTTCAGTGAATAGAACTTTCTTGTACCACAATTAGTTGCATTTTCTTGTGATTTGTGATTCTTGAGCTAATATGGCAGAGTTGACTAACTGCTCATCTGAACAGTCTAATTTCCTGCAACATTTCTTCTAGGTTTTTGACAGTAAGAGTTACTTACCTGTTCTCTTAGAAAGCTGAGCTTGGCATTTGCTGTTACCTAGGCTCTCTAGGCAACACCAACTATTGTGTTGCCACAATTTCAACATCATCTTTAACATTCACATACTATTTTATACCTCACATATTTTACCTTACTTTTTAATTATTGCCTTTTCATATACTGTTAGCAATTTAAAATTTGAATCAGTCTTCAAACACTTAAGTCGTGTTGGAAATACACTGACCTTAAAGCACAACATCCTACTGTGTTCCATAAAGCTTTGTATATCATCTCAAACTTTTGGTAAAATGAAGTTAGATATGATGAAACAAATAAGTAACCAAAATGACTAAATCCTTGTTTTTCTGATGCAATTTGGATATTTCCATATTTGATTTTCAATCAATAGAGTATATTTCATTTACAGCTGTATGATGTTTGCATCATTTATTAAGGTTTTTATATCAGAAAATAATCCAAATAAAAAACATAATTATCACAGTTTTAGGTTTCAATTTTCTAAGAGAAAAATAAGAATGTATTCAATACCTTAAGATAAAGTTGAACACAACTCAATTATCTTTTCAATTTAAAAGAAACAATTTAAAAGCTACCATTTTAAATTTAATTTAAATTTTAAATTGAATTTTTAGTTTTTATTTGTTTATTTTTCTTTTGTTTATGGATTTTTGTAGGCAGGTAGCCTGAAAATTAATGCTGCCCTTTGTCTCATTGCAACAAGAATCGATTTATTAAATTAGACATGTGCTCTTTCATGAAATTCTATTTATTTAGAATATATAGTTTTGTGATAGAGGCAGCTATTAGGTACTATGAAATATGAATACAAATAATTTCAATGGAAACCAACATGGCTAGAATCATGCTGGCCTTAACTGAACATCACCAATTTATATAATACACAGATTTCTTAGCAAACCAAATAAAGTCTTGTTTCTATTTTAACTTCTGTCATCCAAAACTATTGTGGTATTTCTGAAGTCTTATTTCACTTTATATGACTCAAAAATACCACAAATAATATATGTAAAGGTCACAGTACAAACATCTGTGTCTACCTTTACTTCAAACCAACTCTAGGTTATATTAAGTTCCTCAGTTTGGACTGTGACAACCCTAAAATGACTTTTGTATTTTCCATGCTCTTTGAGTTCATTGGAAATAAAATGCATACTCCCAGATTATAGTCCATGCACATTCCCTCAATTTACCACAATATAATCAGAAACAAATATGAGACATGTCTACATACCATAACCAGTTAAAAAAAGATGGGATAATCCTTTATTATAAAATAGACTTTCTATATGGACTTCACCAAAAAACAGATCAAAACATAACACTCAGAAATATGATGACATAAAACCTTGCCCACCTTCCCATTTCTGTCAAATTCAAAGCAGGTTGCTCTGTGTTTTGTTTTTTGAGAACAAAAAGAAAAGATTCACAGAATATGAGCTGAGACATAATATGGTAATTAGAGGATCAAAGTCTAAGTCCACCCAAATCTACAGACACCATAACCACAGCAGCACTGATCACAGGAACACAGCTTCTGTGGTGAGCTTAAGCATTCATCACACAGACAGTCCTGACTAGTACTGACTATTGAGGGGCTGCCATATTTGATGGTTCTTCCAGAACTTATCAGAGGTTGGATCTGTATTATTTTGCAAGTCCTATCTCTTTTCATTTTTTAAAAGATTTGTTTTATTTATCCATATATATCTGTGTGCTAGTGTGAGGGCAGAGGAGTGTGTCCCTGAGTGTCTTGACTTGTGTGTGTTCCAAGGGCCTAGAGAGCATCCAGTGTTCTCATCTATCACTCTTTTTCCTTAACCATTGAGGCTGCTTCTGTCCCTGAACTTGAGTCTTGAGTTTTTAGTTACGCTGGTAACTGTCAAGCCCCAGGCAATGCCAGTCCCTTTTTCAGAACCAGGGTTACAGGTGTTCACAAAGAGTCATGCTCATTTATTTGGGTGCTAGGGTTGATCTAAGCTTGGGTCCTCATGACTTTGGAGCATGTGATCCTAACTGCTCAGCTACTTTCCTGTGTCTCACTTTAAATTTATTTTTAAAAATCTTCTTTATTTGTAGATTAAGGCAGATTAAGAACATATAAATTGCTCGGCATGGTGATGTACTTGAAAGGCATTGGCATAACAACAGAATAAAAAAAAAAGAAAAAAAAAGAAAGGCATTGGCAGGCAGCTCTCTGTGAGTTCAAGACCAACCTGGTCTACAGAGCGAGTTCCAGGACAGCCAGGGTTGTTACACAGAGAAACTCTGTCTCAAAAAAATAAAGAGAAAAAAAATGAACATCCATCTTTTCAGAAAATTATTTTAAGATTTTGTAAATTAAAAGGTGGTTATTTATTCAAGTATGATAAGATCAATATTTGGATATGTAAAATCATATCATGGAATGCCTAATAATGTTAGAAAAGCAATTTTAGGTCATGGTGTTTAGATTTCTCAGAATAGTATGACTTTAAACTTATTATTTTCTTAAACCATACACCTACAATTACATTAGCATTCTTGTTCAACATTACTATGATGGATGCTCAGGATTATTATACCAGATTTCACTGTTGCAGCACTGGTAGCCAATGAAACTAAAGACAATGCCATGATTTTAGGCTAAAAGTTCTTAAAGGAATCTTCAGCTTCCTTGCTCTTTACTTCGTTAATCCTAAATGATGTCAGTCAGTTGAATCTAACAGTTGTGAGTGGTAGCTAGAACTACTGTGGTAAGTTCCAAATTATAGTATTGATTAATTGATTGTCTCTTCCAGTTGTGAATCGTATTAGTGCTGGCTCAGGTGGCTTGGCTTAAGGCCAAAGCCTAATTGTAAATGGGAGGCAACAGGCAGCTATACTGTTTCACTGCTGTGTTTAGGTGGCTATTCAGAGAACAAAAAGGGTTGGCAAAATGATATGACAGAAAGGAATTTACTAAATTTAATAAATATGCAGTTACTGATTGATCTAACAAACAACAGCTAGCAGCATGAAAGCACAGAAATTCGTCATTTCTCAATAACAGACTTCCAAAACAGTTTAAAATAATTGGGTATAAGAAGAGAAGGGAGTGATGTGGTCTAGGATCTTGAATGATAATGAGCCTACGTGAGAGATAGAGTTAGTTCACAGGTGTGATAACTGTAGTACTTTCTAGATAATTGTAATTTAAAGTAAGTTAAGGGCTCTTATGCTGCATGGAAAGAGCTGTTCAAGAAGGCTGGGGCACTTGTTGTTTCCCTCCAGAGCATTGGAATCATCTTAGAAAAATATAAAAAAAAACCTTCCAAGTTTGAAACCAAAGCAATAGGTGCTGCTTTCTTGTTAACTTTCTGCTTTAATGAGGAACACAAAATGGATGGATGTGTTTATCGTTGATTCCTGCAGAATGGAAAATCTAAATAGGGCATTGAGAGGTTAATAACTTTCACAGATCTATAACTTTCAGTTTGTTTCCTACCAGATCAATTCCTATTCCCTACAAGCAAAAAATTGGTATGAAATTGAGTCACTCTGATTACAAAATTACATTCACATTAAAATATATTGATAATAATTATTGGCCTTTCTAATATGAACAAAATTATACTTGTTTTCACAGAGTCTTAGAGGTAAAACTCCCACTTAGCAATTAAAGTCTAGGGATTTGGCCAGTGTGTGGAATAAATAAGGAAAGTGATTTAAGGGTTCTTAAGACTCAAAATGATGAAATCAAGTGCTTACACATGACTGGTAAAATGAAGATTTAGAGAAACAGTAGTAGGTAAAACACTTGTATAGTCAAATGTTTAGCTAGACACTAGGATTTTGTTGCAGTATGTGTTATAAAAATAATATAGCAAGTATATGTATTGATTTGGAAAACATTCTCTTTCATAAGTAGTACTAAGGCAAATTATTAATTGATTTTATTTATATGAACATCTTTAGAAGAAGCAATGATGTAAGAGCTTCTTGGCACGCATCCTATAAGGAAAATTCCAGAAGATGTGAATGTACTATTTATTATAGTTGCATCAAAGTAAGATTAGAATTGACAAGACTTATTTTTAACAAATTGTATTATGAACTAAACTAGACTAGGTAAGTGCCAGGTGGTAGTTAAAACAAGTAGCAAGAACTGTGTAATTAGGGCAGTCTGCTAAGCAAGTGGTAATGGAGTCAATTCACACAAGGGCTGTATACTAGTATACCTAGTACACTGTATACATAGTATACCAGCAATTTGAAAACAGAAACACATATTCTAGTGGGTTTAAATAAGTTCTTATATCTTAACTTGGAATATAAAACTTAGCTTGTAGATGCTCCATCATAGGTCCTAAATATAATTTACTACTTTGAACTCCTCAGCATGCAGTACAGAAAATATGTATAATGTGTGGTCCATAAAGAGTTTTGAAAGAGGAAATGATAAGAATATGAACTGTGAATCAACTTACTGTTGCAGGCAACAAAGCTGTCACGTATTTTATTTCCCTAAAGAGACATAGGAAAGAGGCTTCTGCCAGACCCTGCCCTATCTCCATCCACCCACAGGTCCACCTACCAGACTTCTGTTGTCCTCATCTAGGGTCTAGCCTGGTGAGGACCCCAACCACCCTATCCTTGTTTTTTGAAGCCTACCAGATTGACTTCAGGTCTTAAAACCAGTGCCTCACCCTAGTTGGCCAGCGAAATAGGCACTGTAGTCACTAGCTAAGCCTCCTCCAGGACATGCCCTACCTTATCACCCACAGGTCCATTATGTGATACCTCTACCACCCTACTTGGTACCCAGACTCCCAACATCCTTCTCCAGTGTCTAGCCTGGTGAGTAACCCTCACCTGTCCATCCATGCTTTTTCAGCTACCCACCAGCTTTAGCATGGGTCCCACAAGCCATGCACCAGCCGGGTCTGGCCTTCTTTGTCTTCACTGAAAGAAACTCTATGCTTGAGTGAAGATTCCCCCTACCTATCCCTCAAACAAAAGGACTCTTCCATGTTATATGCAAGCATTCCACACAGACAGATCTACCCCCACACTCCAGGCTCTGAACAGGAAGCAGATATTGTATACCAGTCCATTCCCCTCTGAAAAAGTTACAATTAGCAGAAATCATCTCCAATTTCTAGACCTGACCCACCCCCACATCTTCTTTTCTATACCATTCTGTTCTGTTCACAAGGAAATCAAAACTAACAAAGAAGGTCTATATGCCCATATCTTACTGCAATAATACAAGCAATATGAAAGATAAGCCAGTATCTTCCCTCAAAATCTACTAGTCTGGTAGAAACATTTGTCAAGGACCCTAGATGAACTTCAGGGCATTTTTAAAGAACAATTATAAACTTTATCAAAGAATTCAAGGAGTTTGATGATCTTGTTTGCTTCCAACTTCCAGGAGAATCTGTATATGCTTTCTTTGGGTTCACCTTGCTATTCGGCTTCTCTGGGCTTGTGAGCTAAGTGCTTAGTGTCCTTTATTTTATAGCTAGGGTCCACTAATGAGTGAGTACATACCATAATCATCTTTCTGGGTTTGGGTTACCTCACTCAGGATAGCGTTTTCTATTTCCATCCATTTGCATGCAAAATTCAAGATGT
>PVIU01025184.1:0-24173 GCA_004026605.1 Ondatra zibethicus
GAAGTTGGAAGCAAACAAGATCATCAAGCAAAAGTTGGAAGCCAGGGGGCGGGGATAGAGGTGGGAGGTAGGGGAGCAGGGGAAGGGGAGAGGGGGAAGGAGAAGGGAGAAGGACTGGGGAGAGCTTGGGGGAGTGGGAGGGTGAAGATGGAAGAAAGGTGGACATTGGAGAAGGGAATAAGATATCTACATTAAGAGATTTTACTTATAACATTTCTTTCTTCCTTTTCCTCCCTTCAAAGTCTCCCATATAACCTTCCCCACTCTTCTTCAAATTCATGGCCTCTTTTTTCACTGATTGTTATTGCATATATATATGAAACCCAGCTAACTAATCAGTGGTAATGAATTTGTAGTAATTGGAGAATATAAAATCACTCATTTATTGAAACAGCATAATCCCTAATAGTAATCTATAAACATTTGTTCCTCTCCTCACCCCTCATTCAGGAAACTTTTCTTGGCAACAGACAGAGACCACTACAGAAAATTAAAACCAATCAATATACATAGTTTTTGGGCCCAGTAGTGTTTTTTAAAAAATCAGTCATGGAGAAATAAGAAGGTTAAAACATTTTCTAGGTTAGGCCAACTCTTAAAATTGGTAAGGGCAACCAAATTATAGAGAAATTAGATATTAGTTATAAGATATAAGAAAACAGGTCACCAAAAAAAGGAAAGGAATGTAGATGGATAGACTGACAAAAAATGAGATGGATGGATGGATGGATAGATACAGAAAAACATACAGAGATTTTTATTTCATATTCTCCTGATAAGAATATGCCTGTAGAAATTCAGTTAATGAATCATTTAATGGCAGGCAGATCATATTTCCTTTTTAACAAATGACTATTCTTGTAAATTATTACACATTTAGAAATGGTGTGAAGACTCCAAATGAATGTAATAAAATCAATGTACTTAGGCAATACATTGTACACACATGTCTTGCTTCACAATATTTCTATCTTTGCAGTACATTCAATACAAAGTATGCAGAGCAGTTACTTAGGTATACCTCTTCATATATGTATGCTTGTCATTCTGGGGGACTTTTAAGAGATACTTCAACATTTTGGTTGTTTAACTGTAGGCTCTTCCTTCATCATTTCTAGTCAATTTACCATGACTTTTTTCCCTACATTTACATTTTTATCCAAGTATTTGCTCATAGATTTTTCCTTTCTCTACAATTTTTGTTTTTTTATTTCTTAATATTTCATAAATGTGCTATACTTTGCTACTCATTTTTACAATGAAAAGCAAAAGTTTTAAATAAAAGCATAAATAATGTGTTCTGAAGAATTTTCTATATTCAACTTTTCCTTCTTCATCTGTCTGTATTTACTCTTAGTTGGAAGTTAAACTCTCTGGTTGTTAGTATCATTATTGTATTTCTCCTGTTTATTATATTAAATTTCTCTGTTTTATACTTTCTCACTTTGTAATACTTTTATGAGATAGTTTTAGTCTCAGTTTAGGTCCTTTAATATTTTATTACTGATGTTCTATTTTAACATATAAAATTTGATTCTCTGCTTATTCTCTTTAAGGAAATATTGTTCTTTCTAAGAAGGCAACTTTTTCCTCTTTATTTAGCAGATTTTGTTCCAGTTTTTATATCTGTTAAGTATTCATCCACTGATTTCGTATTACTTTCTATTTCTAGGAGTCACTTCTTAAATTTATAGAAAATTTAAATATTAGTATCCACAGGTGAGAGAAACCTCACAGTATTTGTTGTGTTGAGTCTTAAATATTTCACTTTACATAAAAATTTCCACTTTCATCCATTTTTGGAAAAGCCATCATTTCACTTTTCTTTAAGGCACTTTAAATTTTAGCACAACTAATATGTTTAAGTACAGGGACAAACTAATAAAATATTAATTATGAAAATCTAAACATCCGTTCCCTTTCCTCTCTTCAAACCATCTGTGTTCTCTTCCAACTGCATGAATGTTTTATCTTAACTAGCTGTTATTGCATGCATAATAGTATGCATATCCATATATATATGGAAGGGGGAAGTTGAAGGAAGAATATACTTATATCCTCAAACTAAGACTTTATTAAATATAATATATTGGCTTACAGTATCAGAGAATGCTAGAGGTAGAAATTAATACAAAACTTGTGGATGAATGCTTATCAGATATGAAAGCAAGATCAGAGTGTGCTGAATAAAGAGAAAAGCAAGACATCTGGCCTAAGAAAAAGCCCTGCAGGAGTGGAAGGCAAATAGCACTCTGTAGACTCAGAGGAAATTAAAAGTTTTGGCTTAAGAAATTCCAAACAGTGATGCTGTGTTTTACATATGAAATATGGTAAGTGAGTTATCTTGGTTAGTTTTTGTGTGTTTTCTTGTTTGTTTTTGTAAATTCAGCTTTATTTTTTATTATCTTGAAAATCCCATACAATTAATCTCATTGAACTTTAAAAAAAACTTTTTATTACATTTAGTGTGTATGTGTGTGCATGTCAACATGCGTGCCACACCATGAGTGTGGAGCTCAGAGTACAGCTTGCATGGGTGATGTGGGATTCCCCCTGTGTGTTGCGAATACCATTGGTTACTAAAGAAACTGGCTTGGCCTGATAGGGTAGAGTAGAACTAGGTGGGGAAAACTAAACTGAATGCTGGGAGGAAGGAGGTGGAATCAGTGAGAAGCCATGGAGCCACCACCTGAGACAGATGTAAGCTGTTAGCCAGAACCTTGCTGGTAGGCCACGAGCCTCGTGGTGAAATATAAAATAATAGAGATGGGTTAACTCTAGATGTAAGAGCTATATAAGCAATATGCTTAAGTAATTGGTCAAGCAGTGGTTTAAATAATATAGTTTCTGTGTGATTATTTTGGAGTCTTGGCAGCCGGGAAACAAACAAGTGACCCTCATACTACCCATGATCAGTTCTCTCTTTCATTATGTGGATCATGGGCATCCAACTATTATCATATGTCTCTATGACTGGGTGGCATACACCCAACTGAGATATCCTGCATGCCTGTTTTAACATTTGACTACACACTGTTCTACTTAAAAAAAAAAAAAAACCTCAAATGTAGTTTAACGAATTGAACTACAACTGCATCAAAGCTTTTTTGATGCATATGCTGTGTTAGTAGGAGCAGTCTCTACCATAAAAGGAATCCCATATTTTACAATATAGAGAACTCCATGTTCTACCTAAGAAGGGCACTCTGAACAGAAGAGAATTAGTAGTGATGACAAATGGGAAATAGGTATTGGGAAATGTCGAAGGAACTGGCAGTAAAGAAAGAGAAAAGAAGTTCATGAGAAATACCAATATGTTTAAAAATATTCAGAGCTTTGTCCAGTGACCAGAATGATTGCACATTTTATGCAACCTAGGGAGAATCAAAAACTCTTTTTAAAAATTTTTAATTTTACATACTAGCCCCAGCTCCCCTGACCCTTTCTCCCACCCTCGACCTGCCCATCCCACAGGCCAAGCATTCCTCAGAGGAGGTAAGGTCTCCATTGGAAAGTCAACAAAGTCTGTTATACCAAGGGAAGACAGAACCAGGCCCCTCCCCCTGCATCAAGACTGAGATAGGTATCCCACCATAGAGAATGGATTCCAAAAAGCCAGTTCAGGCCACCTAGGATAATTCCTGGTCCCACTGTCAGCCCCCGCTCCCCATGGCAGATCAAACCATATAACTGGCACCCACATTCAGTGGGTTTACTTCAGTCCCATGCAGGATTCCCAGCTGTCAGCCCAGAGCCCATAAGCTCCCACTAGCTCAGGTCAGCTGTCTTTGTGGTTTTCCCCATCATGATCTTGACTCCCCTTGCTCATATGATCCCTTCTCCATCTCTTCACTAAGCTCCAGGAGCTCAGTCCAGTGCTTGACTGTGAATCACTACATCTGCTTCCATCAGTTACTGGATATAGGCTCTATGACGACAATTAGAGTAGTCACTAATCTGATTACAGGGGAATGACAGTTCACGCACTCTCTCTACTATTGCTAGGAGTCTCAGCTGGGGACATACTTGTGTATTCTTGAGAATTTCTCTCTAACCCCATAATGGCTCCCTCTATCAAGATAGCTCTTTCATTGCTCCCCTTTTCCATCACTCCCCCAACTCTTCCATCTGGATCCCTCATGTACCCATCCTCCATCCCCTGCCTTCTACTCTCTTTCCCAGTTGGCCCAGGAGATCTTAACTAATTCCCTTTCTTCTCACCCTCTATGTGTGTAACATGAGGGCCTGCTTGTTGGGGTTTCTGTTCTGCCTGGTCCCCCAGCCATTTGGTCCCAGAGAAAATCACACAGAGAGTCTACATTAGGTTATAAACTGATTGGCCCATTAGCTCAGGCTTCATATTAGCTCTTATAACTTATATTAACCCATTATTCTTATCTGTGTTAGCCACATGGCTCACTACCTTTTTCAGCAAGGCAGGTCACATCCTGCTTCTTCGGTGTCTGGACAGGATTGAGGAAAGAGCTTCCTTCTTCCCATAATAGTCCTGTTTTCATTTCCCTGTCACTACTTCCTGTCTGGTTGTCCCTCCTATACTTCTTGCCTGGCTACTGGCCAATCAGCGTTTATTTAAAACATGATTGACAGAATACAGACAATTCTCCCGCACCATATGTGCATCTCTCTTAGGGTCCCCTTTTTACCTAGCTTCTCTGAAGTTGTGGACCGTAGCTTGATTATCCTTTGTTTCACATCTAATATCCACTTATGATGAGTACATACAGTGTTTGTTTTTTTAAGTCTGGGTTACCTCACCCAGGATACTTTTTCTAGTTCTATCCGTCTGCCTGCAAATTTCAAGATGTCATTTTTTTTTCGTTTTGTTTTTACTTCTGAGTAATACTACATTGTAATAGTGCACTGCATTTTCTTTATCCATTCTTTGATTGAGGGGCATCTAAGTAGTTTCCAGGTACTGGGTATCACAAATAATGCTGCTATGAACATATTGATCAAATGTCTTTGTGGTATGAGTGTGCATTCTTTGGGTATATGCTGAGGGAAGAGTGGTATTGCTGGGTCTTGAGGTAGATTGATTCCCAGTTTTGTAAGTAACCGCCATACTGATACCAAAAGTGGTTCTACTTTTCACTCTCATCAGCAGTGGAGGAGTGTTCTTCTTACTCCATATCCTCTCAAGCATAAGTTGTCATCTGTGTTTTTGATCTTAGCCATTCTGACAGGTATAACATGGCATCACAGAATCATTTTGATTTGCATTTCCCTGATGACTAAGGATGTTGAGCAATTACTTAGGTATATTTTGACAATTTTAGATTCTTCTGTTGTGAATTCTTTGCTTAGATCTGTACCTCATTTTTTAATTGGATTATTTCGTATTTTGTTGTCTAGTTTCTTGAGTTATTTATATATTTTGGAGATCAGTCCTCTGTCAGATGTGATGTTGGTAAAGATCTTTTCCCATTCTGTAGGCTGCCATTTTGTTTTACAGTACTTTCAGAGAGGTTGATGGGCATTGAAGAAACTTGTTATGAAATTTGTCTTCAATGTGACAAGGCTAGACATTTGGGCAAAAAAACTGTTCTTGCTTGTACTGCTTGATGGTAAATTGTATGAACTGGACATGCAGAACCCACAAAAAGTGACTGCTGAACTTCCAAAAGATGGAATGGTCTTTCAGGGTTCCTACTTCACAGAAGATATTGCCAGACATTTTGCAGGACACAGATAAAAGCAACTTATGAACAAGGCAGAACAGATTTTCAAAGTTCCTGCTTCATGGAAAAGTATTCTGGATACTATGGGTCTGTAGACTGAAGATGGATGCCTGAACATAACAGAATAACTTTAGGTGACTGTTTAGGCACCAAGATATCTCTGTCAATTCTAGAACTTTGAAAGTTGCTTACAATGTATTTCCTGTTTGCTTAGGTGATATTATATCCTTCTGGGGTCTTTAAAGATTTGAAAACAGTTATAATTATAGTTTTACTTAATTATCATAAAAGATAAATTAGATATAAAACTTTAGCCTCACAAAGATAGAAAGATGATAGAGTATTTTCCTTAATTTGCCAAATGTAAATGGAGTAAACATTGGAAGTATAATTCTTGCTTGATAACTGTTTTGTATATGCAATTTTTTATAAGTTAAAACCATTTTTAATTAGACAGAAAAGGAGAGATGATGTGGGATAGCCTTCTGTATATGTTCATGAGGGAGATTCGTCTGTAATTCTTAATTTTCTTTCTTAGTTGTGTCTTCCTGTGGTTTGGGTGTCAGCATAACTGTAGCCTCATAAAAATGTTTGGCAATGTGCCTCTGTTTCTACTGTGCTGAATAATTTGAGGAGTATTGGTATTAGTTCTTTTGGAAATTCTGAACTGAAACCTTCTGGCTCTGGGCTTTTTGTTTTGTTTTGGTTTGGTTTTTGTTTGTGTTTTTATTTTTATTTTTTGAAGACTTTTGATGACTGCTTCTATTTCCTTAGGGATTATAGGTCTATTTTAATTTTGGAATGTGATGCCTATCCAGAAAACTGTCCTTTTTTTTTTCTTTTACATTTTCCAATTTTGTAAAGTACAGGTTTTTGAAGTATGAACTAATGATTCTCTGGATTTCCTCAGTGCCTGTTGTTATATCCCCTTTTTCCATTTCTGATTTTATTAGTTTTGATATTCTCTCTCTGGATTTTTGATAGTTTGGAACAGGATTTATCTATCTTGTTGATTTTCTTCAAAAAACCAATTATTTGTTTCATTGATTTTTTGTATTGTTCTCCTTGTTTTTATTTTATTGATTTCAGCCCTCAATTTTATTATTTCATGGTATCTATTCCTCTTTGGTGGGTCTGCTTTTTTCTTGTTCTAGACCTTTCAGTTGTGCTGTTAAGTCACTAGTGTAAGATTTCTCCAAGTCTTTTATGTAGACATTTTGTGCTATGAACTTTCCTCTTAGGACTGCTTTCATAATGTCCCATAAGTGGGCATGTTGTCCTTCCATTTTTGGTGAATTCTAGGAAGTCTTTAATTTTATACTTTCTTTCTTTCTTTCTTGACCTAGTGCTGATTCAATTGAGCATTGTTCAATTTCTATCAGTTTGTAGGCTTTTTGCAATTTAGTGTGATTGCTAAATTCTAAATTTAAGTCATGGTGATCTGATAACATACAAGTAGTTATTCCATTTTTTTGTTTTTGTTGAGATTTGCTTTGTTACCTGGTATGTGATCAATTTTAGAGAAGGTTCCATGAGGTGCTGGGGAAAAGCTATATTATTTTCTGTTTGGGTGGAATATTATAAAGATATCTATTAAGTCCATTGAGTCCTAACATCTGTTAGTTCCCTTATTTCTCTGTTCAGTTTCTGTGTCGCTGACTTGTCCATTGGTGAGGATGGGATTTTGAAGTCTACCACTGTTAGTGTGTGGTATTTGATATGTGTTTTAAGTTTTAGTAATGTTTCTTTTACAAATGTGGTTGGCTTTGTATTGGGGGCATAGATGTTCAGAACTGAGACTTCATCTTAATGGATTTTTCCTGTGATGAATGTTAAATGTTCTTCTCCATCTTTTCTGATAATTTTAGTTTGAAATCTATTTTGTTAGATATTTGGATAGCTACATCAGCTTGTTTCTTAGGTCCATTTAATTGGAAAGTATTTTCCGAACCCTTTACTCTGAGGTAATGTCTAACTTTGACCATGGGTCCTGTTTTGGTACCCATCTTATTAGCCTGTATCTGTTTATAGGCAAATTGATATTCAGAGATATTAATGACTAATGATTGGTAATTCCTGTTAATTTTGGTTTTGTTGATGATGATGGTAATGGTTGTGTGTTTGGGGTTTGGTGGTGTGAGGTTATCTATTACCTGTGTGTTTGTGGGCACAACTAACTTCCTTGGGTGGGATTTTTCCTTCTAGTACTTTTTGTATGGATTGATTAGTAGATAGGTATTGT
The DNA here is from genome assembly GCA_004026605.1 of Ondatra zibethicus. Lineage (NCBI taxonomy): Eukaryota > Metazoa > Chordata > Mammalia > Rodentia > Cricetidae > Ondatra > Ondatra zibethicus. The sequence continues at coordinate 7,942 of PVIU01025184.1, forward strand.
TTAAATCTGATTTTGTGATGGAATATCTTGTTTTCTCCATCTATGGTGATTAAGAGCTTTGTTGGCCATAGTAGTCTGGGCTGGCATTTGTGATCTTTTGGTGTCTACAGAACTCTGTCAAGGACCTTCTGGTTTTCAGAATTTCCATTGAGAAAGTTGAGTGTAATTCTGAAAGGTATGCTTTCTTTTATGTTACTTGGCCTTTTTTTCCTTTGAAGCTCTTAGTATTCTTTCTTTATTCTGTATGTTTAGTGTTTTGAGTATAATGTGGAAAGGGAAACTTTTTTTTTTGGTCCAGTCTATTTGATGTTCTGTAAGCTTCTTGTACCTTCATAGGCATATCCTTCTTTAGGTTGGGAAAGTTTTCTATGATTTTATTGAATTCATTTTTGCACATTTGGGCTATAATTATTATTCTCCTATACCTGTTATTATTAGGTTTGGTTCTTTTCTTGTGCCCTAGATTTCCTGGATGTTTTATGTTAAGAATTTGGTGGATGTAACATTTTCTTTGCTGATAAATCTATTTTATCTATCGTATCTTCAATGCCTGAGATTTTCTCTTCTATTTTACATTCTATTGGTTGTGCTTGCATCCATAGTTCCTGTTCATTTACCCAGATTTTCCTTTTCCATAATTCCTTCAGTTTGGGTTGTCTTTATTGACTTTATTTTAATTTTCAAGTCTTGGACTGTTTTCTTCACTTGTTTGATTGTTTTTTCTTGGTTTTCTTGGCTTTCTTTAACGGATTTATTGATTTATTCCAATTTTATGTTAGTCTTTTCCTCAGTTTCTCTAAAGGGATTTTTCATTTCCTCTTTAAGGGCCTCTATCATCTTCATAAAGTTATTTTTAAGGCAATTTTCTTCTGCTTCATCTCTGTTGGGATGTTAAAATCTTGCTTTTATAGAGCCACTAGTTTCTGGTGCTGTCATATTGCTCACTATGTTTTTCAATGTATTTTACAATAATGTCTACCCATCTCTTCCTCCAATCACTGCAGGTGTGGCCTGTTGCTATGGTGGTGGCTGATACAGCAGGGAAGGGTAGGGGTGGACAGGAAGGATGCTGCTTCCCAGTCTCTGAAGATGTGGTAGGTGGAGGTGGGGCAGAAGATGTGCCCTCGGAGGCTAGGGGTGAGAGATCCGGGCTGTCTAACTGGTGGCTTAGAGGCTCACCTCTTCCTTCAGGTATAGGCAGTGCTTATGTCCAACAATTCTTAAAGGAGAAATGGGAAAGCTGGCCTCGCTTACCACTTGAGAGAACATTTAGATTGACATGAAAGCCGTCCTAGTACTGCTTTTGTCTGCATACTGTTTGACCACATGCAATGTTATTCCATGCCACTTCCACCACAAGATCTGTGATGAACGCAAAGACCAGAGTAACCTCGGTTTTGTCCATGTGGACAAATATCCAATAGCAAATGATATAGTCCACTTTAACTTACCTATATTGTTCACTCAATCTGAGATAATAGGATCTTACCTATGGTCATCTGTTAGAAGTTAACAGGGCAATATGAACAGAGAACATCTTCTGAGAATGGAGCATGTGCACTGAGCAGTCCTGTGTGCTTCAATTTACCTGGCTTGATCAATTTTCTTCTCTGTGGCCAAACATTATTGGAGGGGGGTTGAACTAAGGGATGCAAAAAGAAATAGCTTATTCTTGACTGCAAAGTTAATAAGTGGAGAAGATAATTTGATTTTATTTCAAGGCTTGTGATTTTGTTGTGAATACTCTTTCTTTCTCAACCTGGTGTCTGGTTGGCCTGTAACAAAAGAAAGCAGAGATAGTGTTGCAGGCAGAGACAGAAATAAGGAAGCAGTTTTGAAAAATTAGAAAATAGAGTCTTAATTTATTCTATTGTGAAGTTTCTGGAGTTCAAGGAAGTGACCTTCAGACATTTACTTCTATTATTTTCCCTGGAATGGTGCATAGAATTCTTCCTATAAAGCATTTTGCATGAACAGATTTTACATTTAAATGTAAAGTGTATTTCTCAGATAATCAGAAATCTCTATTAACTGACATTTCTGCATAATTTTTCATAATAAGTCATGCTGTCCCTGAGGGTTCTGTGATCTTGAATTTATTTTGAGTCATTCAAGTGAAGTATACATTAGGCTTAAAACAAGATTATTATTAGACAGATTCTATTATAGTCATATTCCTTGGCTGTGTCTAGCTTGACTTTTCTCCTGATAATCGGAATACCTCATTAGTCAATTCTGCAAAAAATAGCACAAACTTCCTTTTTAATTTTGTTTTGTCTTAGAAAAAATCTATATTTATTCTTAGACAAATTTTTTTAATATATCTTGGTCATATTCTCCCAACTCACTCATTCCATGCCTACTAGCCATTTCCCAGGACAACCCCCCATCATGGTCTCTCTTTTTCTCCATGTAACACAGTGAATGTCTTTAATGCTACATCCAGGAACATTGGTTGATCTTGTTGGCTTGACCTTATGCAGGTCTTGTGTAAGTAACCATAGCTTCAGCGAGTTCCTGAGTGCAAGAGTCAGGTCATGTTCAGAAGACATTTCTCATCACTTTTCCTCATCCTCTGCCTCCAAACATCCTTTGTATCCCATTTTCCATGATGTTTTCTGTACTTCAGTAAGGTGATTTATATGGATATCCCATTCTGAGAGGATCACTCATTTATTTGATGAGTTATGAGTCCTTGCATTGACTCTTTCCTACTACAGAATGAGTCTTCTCTGTACCATGTTGAGAGCAGCACTAATCTAGGTGTGCAAACATAAGCATTTAGAAGACAAGTTGGCACCACATCCATTTAGTGAAGTACCATCAGTAGGCTCTCTCCTAAGGCCTAGGACCTCCCTCCTGAGTCTTGGATCTTGTCTAGGTTTACAGTAATAATAATAAATCCCTTCCTGTAGAACAGTTCTCAATCCAATAAGAACATTCTTTTTGATTAGTGACTGATGTAGGAGAACTCAGCTTACTGGGGACTTTGTTACTCCTAGGTAGGTAGTCCTGGATGCTATAAGAAAACAGCCAGGCAAGATATGGGGAGCAAGCCAGTAAGTAATGGCCTCTGCTTTTTCCTTCAGTTCCTGACTCCAGGTTTCTCTCTTGAGTCCCTGCCCTGCCTTTTCTTTATTTTGGTCTATAAACTGAAAGATGAAATAAACACTTTCCTCTCTAAGGTGATTATTATGACACTGTTTATCACAACAATATAGAAAACAAACTTTGACGGTGGTTATGCCATTATTGTATCAGTGAGCAGAGATTTCCTGGCATATCGGTACTATAGCATTCAGAGTTCACTGCTAGATTAACACAAAATTTCTTATTATTCCTTTACTCAACAATGAAAGAATTAATGAATGAATAGAAAAAACACAAAACATTTTTAATTTTAAGAGGTAATAGAAGGAAAATATAGACAATAAAGATGCAAATAGTCAATTTGAAAAGATGTAATAAATATTTTTAGACCAATAAAATATATTGGAGTGGGAGAAGGACAGCTTACGTGTATAGGATATGTAGGAACTAACAGAGTGGAGAAAGTGACATATTTTTATTCTCTTACTTTTAAAACTATTCTGATGCTTTGAAATTCAGGTCAGCATCACATGTCTACATTTCATATTTTATAATTGAGGGGAACACACTTGATAGATAGAGAATGCTTATATATACTCAGTGGAGCACCATCCAACCTTATAAAAGAAGAAAATATTTAGAGTTGCACAGTTAAGTATGGCTGAAGTTGAAAGACATTAGACTAAGTAAAATAACCCCAAACTAAAAGACAAATAATCAGTCAATCTCACTTTTTGTGTAATTTAAGCCACTGAACTCTTCATTGTACTTCTGTGTTCACAGATCCATAAGATGTTGAGGAGCCCCACCCCTGCCCCCAGCAGCCTCTAAAACACCTTCTGGTAGAGTAAAATCTAGACAGCAGGAAGGACATTTTCTATCAGTACCAACTTTATTTTCCATGTTCTGTGAGCAAAGGGTATGGCATCTTCAGCAATTGTGTCTTTACCATGAGCCAAGAGCAATAGCAAAAGTTTATATTGTTTCACAGGTCTGTAGGATGCCTCTAACTGAAAACTCAAGGTAAGGTATCCCACACCTGACCCTTTACTTTTTATTCGGAAATTTATGACTTCTGGGAGGAGCTTTTCCATCTGTGCAGCGTATGAATCAGTTTTCATTGAGAGTGTGGCATTTGGTGGCTCAACCATACTCCACCGGATGTTCTCATTCCTGTGAGTTCATAAGCAGTGAAAATTAGAGTCAGTGGGTTGCTTAGAAAAATGTGCAGAGAAGCTTTAGAGATGTTGGGAAGGTGGAAGTGGACTGGAAAGAATTAAGGAAAGGAGAGTGCGGAGGGGGGATGAGTGTGATCAAATATACTGTATAGAAATATCAAAGAATAAATAAAATTTTCATATATATATACATACATACATATATATGTATGTATATATATATATATATATGCCTTGAACTCATATAAGATGAAGTAGAAAATAGATACCAAGGGCTGAGTAGATGAGTGTACATTAACAAAGATGTAGGTCAAAGGATACATTTTAGCTAGAAAGAAGGAAGGAATTCTGAATATTGTGTATTTAACCAGGTAAAGAAAGAATGTACACTTCACTTGTTAAAAGAATAGATTTCAACTGTTTCAATCACAAGAAAATGAGCAGCGGATATATTAGTCTTATTCAGAATTATGAATGCTTAAGACAAAATTTTGCATCATTTATCAGTCAAAAGTAAAATGGCAGAAGTATGGAACAAAATCCTAAGAATAATGGTCATTTTAAGAGATTAGGAATGAAGGATATGAGATGCTCTTTGACGAGAATGGAGCTTGTTCTTGGAAACTCTTTTCATCTGAGTGACAGCTGGTGTCATAGTTAGAGAGTACCAGATTCCAGGATAGGCGTGTAAATATATAAGGAACCAGTGAGAGCTGTAGTGTCCAGATTATTTTTGAATGGTAGACAAAGTAAGAATAACAACAATTTTATTGAATTTCTTTTCTCCTTCTTCTAATTTTCTCCAGGTAATACTTATCAAGACTAACCCTGTCATTCTCTAATGCACAATTGTGTAAATGTGTTCTCTTAAATTTGTCTGTGGTGAAATACATCTGCATATTTCTGCCATTCAATCTCAGCAAATATTTATAATGAATACTTCTTACCTCTTTAATCTGCAAATTTATTTTAAAATCAGATCGCATGCCACTTGGAGGTGAAAAGAGGGAGAGCAGACAGTAAATTGTAAATAACCCTAACAAAGCCACTTACTAAGAAGTAGATTTGGAACATTAATTTATTCTTTATAACCTCATATTTTGCCTAAGTATAACTTGGCATTCATAAACTATTTTCATTCACCGTATGAGATCATATAGGGAAAGTACATAATTGACATTACTTATGAGAATATACAGGATAAATTTTATAGACTTAAATGAACTCACTACTTTCATCTGGTGGTTTATAGTTTATTGCTTAGAGAAATGCTTAATCTCTGCCATTCTACCTACTGAGGACTCCTGCCACTGACTATAGAGGGCTATGGACTCTTGACTGAGGGTTTCCAGTGGTAAGTGATTCACAGAAGAGAGAATAATGAAGACCAGCTTTCATAGGCTGACAGAGATAATAAAAAAATGTTTCCAATCAAGTTCTTGAAGCTTCCCATCTTTGCCCCTGGCAAGCACACAGATTGTTTAAAAAGTATCTAATGAGAACAAGTAATTGCACACTGCTGAACTGTTTGCTGATGTGCTCTAAATGTGCCGACACCAGCTTTTCTTCACCCCTGGCCCTCCAGGCCGGGAATGTCAGATGGGGCCATCAGTAGAACAATGCATTGGGCTTCTTCTAACTCAGTGAGGATGAACAAAGCTGCAATCATGGAAGAAACCTAAAGAGTCTCCCAAGGGGTAAATGCCCGGCAGTGGAAATGCAGAGAGACCACAAACAAGCTTGGGTTGCTTCCCCTTTATTAAAAATAATATCAATCATGGAATAAACTTAAAGACAAAGTTTGCATAAATCTGAATCTTTGACTTACTGGTCCTTAGGCTGAACATCTTTAACCCAGACCATTTAAAGATTAAATCTATTCTGCTTTTATTCGTGCATTAATTTTCTAAAATTTCATTTAGAATATTATTTCACTAATTAGGTGGAATACAGAACATGAACCATAAAAGAGGCATTCACGAAAGAGTCCCTGTGCTGTGCTCATGGCCTTCCTAGTGACCCTCTCATTTATTGATCTAACAAGTTTGAGGTGAGCTCTTTCTATCCTCTATTTTACAGCAGAGGAAACTGAGTCTCAAGCAGTCAAAAATATAGCCAAAGAAGCTACAAAACTGTAGATCTGCTTAAGATTGAAGTCTGCATTTGAGGCAGTGCTAGCCTTTAACTAGATATCCTCTTGCCTCTGCCTCCAGGGTACTTAGATTATAGGAATGTCCTAACATACCTGATAATAAATTATTTTCTTTTTTTAAGATTTATTTGTTTTTATGCATATTGGTGGTTTGCCTGCTTGTGTGTCTGTGTGAGGGTTCCAGAACCCCCCAAACTGAAGTTACAGACAGTTTTGAGCTATCATGTGGGAGCTAGGACTTGAACCCTGGTCCTGTGGAAGAGCATCCAGGATTCTTAACTGCTGAGTCATCTCCCCAGCCCTGACACTGAGTTCTTCAGCCTGTAGGACACTCCTGATGGCCGAGTCTCTGCACTGGTACAATTTTCTCCTCTATGATGGTTTTCATGGAGGAAGACTAGAGGCCTAGGGACTCAGGGAGGACAGTGAAACTCTTCTGACAAAACAAGAGCGTATAAGGGTGATCAGAAACGACCTTGGAAATTATTAACAAATAACAAGGGAAACAGAAAGGCCAAACTACTTCCCAGATAACATTGTTAGACTTATATTCAATGAGCTGGAATAGGTTCTGCAAGCAGCCTTGGCAAAGGTCATGGCGAAAACCAGTTAAAGATGCAGGCATGAGGCAGTGATTGGAGGAGTGGATAATGGAGGGGAAAGAGATTACTTTCCTTCTTCTCCAAATTCTTTAAGGTTTCTGTTTAGAGACACTGGTTGAGACATTTGCCTATAAAGGGATGAGAGGCACTATGTGTATGAGGAAAATCTGACTACTATGGAGTCTATTGGATAACCCTGTGAACAGCCAGTGCTTTGAAATGCAGCAGGTGCACTGCTGTGTGTACGTACAATGGGGAGTCTCAATGTTCTTCCCAGATGGCTGCACTGTTTACACGACCTAGCAGTTTTCTGGAATACTGTGTGTCTTTTTGAGTATTAAGGAGACAGGTAGGAGCAAAGCATTTGAGGAAGGAGAACACAGGCTTCTGCCTGAGCACAGTAAAAAGTCAACCAGTCCAGAAAACATGTAATGCGAACAACTATTGAGAGTTCCATGAAATTCACAATGCTGGGACTTTAGAATCCAGTAGAGTGATAATGGGTGCGGTTTAAATGTGGATCTAGAGTCAAATTTCCAGGCTTCCATCTTAGTTCCCCATTTACTGTTCACACAATGCTGAGTTAGCAAGTGAATCTAACTATATTGCCAAGATTCTGCCTGTCAAAATGAACATAAATATTAAGCTTCTGAAAGCACTGGGAAAGATGGCTGTCCTCAAACCCTCTCAATTGTGGGGATAAAAGCCCATTATTTTCTCTTTGTAGGAGGGAAAGGTGTGCTTGTGTGTGTGTGTGTGTGTGTGTGTGTGTGTGTGTGTGTGTGTGTGTGTGTGCATCTTAAGCACCATGCCCAGTTGAAATTTATTTTCTTTGGATTGCAAAGGTGAGGCCCAGAGGTATACAATGAGACAACTGAGCTCTAACTCAGTCAAGTCAGAGCCCAAACCAGCAGTTTCCACCCCTAGCCAAATGAATCTCTTACTAGATAATATATTCCATTTAAAGACAAAAGTCAAGTAAATATTTGTATAGTATTAAAACCCTGGCCTATGCTTTTAGGCCTAATCATGTATTCTAAGTCAGGCCATGGTTCCCTGTGACTGTCTGGGACAGAGAGTTAAGAAGCAATGATTGTGTGACTTAGTTCTCCGTCTATGGTGAAATACTTTATGTGATGTGTAACTTCTTGTCACTGCTAAAGGTTTATGAAAGTCAAACCTTCCCTTCATTCTTGGGATTGGACTGAAACTCCTCAGGGAAATCCTGAAATGAAGACGGATCTTTGAAGATGCTTCTCTAGCCTCCCCTAACTCACTCGCTCATGATGGTTGTCTTGGTTAGGGGTTCTATTCCTGTGAAGAGGAACCATGATCATGGCAACTCTTATAAGGAATGCATTTATTTGAGGGGTCTTACTTAACAGTTTCAAAGATGCAATCAATTACCATCATGTCAGGGAGGATGGTGGGGAGCATGGTGGCACGCAGGCAGATGTGGTCTTGGAGTAATAGCTGATAGTTCTAAATCTTGTAGGCAACAGCAAGTCAACTAAGACACGGGACAATGTCCTGAGCATAGGAAACCTCAAAGTCCCCAAAACACAGTGACACACTTCCCCAACAAGGCCATGCAGAGTCCAACAAAGCCATACCCTCTAATAGTGCTACTCCCTATCAGATTATGGGGGTCAGTTACATTCAAATACCACAATGGTTCTCCCCAAGCATGCCTCCCAACTCTCTCTCTCTCTCTCTCTCTCTCTCTCTCTCTCTCTCTCTCTCTCTCTCACACACACACACACACACACACACACACACACACACACTTTTATTTTCAGACAGGGTCTCACTACATAGCCTTGGCTGTTCTGGAACTTGCTACATAGATCAGGCTGGCCTCAAACTCACAGAACTTCACCATCATTAGTTTCCAAGGCTCTTTTACCCTCATTCTTGTTGCAGCTCCTTCTACTCCATGCTTTAAAGGGACATCTTCCTTCCTGTTTAAGGCTTCATTGTGTATTGTGTTGTTCTTTCTGGTACTTTCCCTCCTACCCACAGACACCATAACAGCTTTGAGACCCTTTCATTTTGTACCTCATCAGAAGGAGTTATGCTTCCTCTCTGAACTAACCACTGAGACCTTTTTTTATCACATTTTTAACATACCACATTCACCTCATTTTGATGAATACTCTATCAAAAATGTCATGTGCTAGTTTTCTCCCATAGTAATAGATCTCCAAAGCGCATTAATACTGTTCTTTGGCTTCCCCAGAATTAACTTCTCTCAATATCAAATACTATGCAGTAAGCAACCAAGCATGTAACAATCAGCATTCTATTTCTCTGCTTAGAGAGTATTAAGGGGTTCCACTTGATTAAGAAACACACACACACACACACACACACATTGGTAAATTTCAATCATTCTGTATCCTATGTCTACACAGCCTGTCCTTGCATGAGATTCCTTTTTAAACTGGAAAAATAAAAAGAGGGTAGACTAAAGGCAAGATAGAAATAAAAGGAGGCAGACAGCCAAATTTGCTCACTTGCATAATTGCCAGCCTCCTTTCATACTGAGATATTTCTATAATTTGAAGTAAAATTATATTAGAATGACTACCAAACACAGCCAATCTCAGTAGAGCTCTGAATCTAAAACTTGTGCATCTAGTTAACTGTGTCAAATCAATTGCTATGACCCATGAAGATATGCTCCACTTTCCCAGCATCCAGAGCTAATAAATGAACACATATGATGCAAAAAAGCTAGCTGGCAAAAATAAAACACTGTGTTACATATCAGTGGTAAACTTATTTTTTTCTTTTGTGATTCCCCCCCCATGTTTTACACATTACTAATAAAACTTGTTTTGTTATCTCTTTTGTTTCCTTGTTTATTATCCATTTGATTTCTGCAATTTCTTTTAAGGTAAAAAAAAATCAAAGATGAGTGTAATCCAATATTGATGGAGCAATTGAACGATATAAGAGTTTATTTCTACTTTCTTTTTTCCATATTTTTTTATTTTTTTCCATTAAAAAAAAATAAAATTTTTACATTTCCTCCACTTCTCCCAGTCCCCTCCTGCTTCCCCCCATCTCTCCTCCCTCACCCTGCTTCATTAAAAGATGGCATGGCCCTCCCCCTCCATCCTGGCTTAGGAATGTGTGCATCCAAATAGACTAGGTTCCCAAAAAGATAATACATGCAGAAGAGATAGGTCCTGGTGTTATTGATGATGGCTTCTCAGTCTGCCCCCACTGGCAGCCACATTCAGAGAGTCCAGTTTGATCATATGCTCGTTCAGTCCCAGTCCAGCTGGATTTGGTGAGCTCTCATTAGATCAGGCACACTGTCTCAGTGGGTGGTCCAGCCCCTCAGGGTCCTAACTTCCTTGCTTCTCTTCTCCCACTTTCTGCCCTTTGACTAGACCTTGGGAGCTCAGTCCATTGCTCTGATGTGAACGTGGGTCTCTGTCTCTACCCCATCAGACAAAATTTCTATGGTGGTGATCAAGGAATTCATCAATGTGACTCTGGGACAAGGCTAGTTCCGGCACCCTCTCCTCTGCTGCCCAAATACGTAGCTGGGGACATCCCCGTGGACACCTGGGATCCCATCCAGGGCCAAGTATCTTGCCAGTCCTTAAATGACTCCCTTAATGTAGATATCTTATTCCCTTCTCCAATATCCACCTTTCCTCCATCTCCACCCTCCCACTCCCCTAAGCTCTCCTCAGTCCTTCCCTTCTCCCTTCTCCTTCCCTCTCTCCCCTTCCCTCACTGCCCTACCCCCACCTCTATCCCCGCCCCAGTGCTTTCAACTTTTGCCTGATGATCTTGTTTGCTTCCAACTTCCAGGAGGATCTGTATATGCTTTCTTTGGGTTCACCTTGCTATTCGGCTTCTCTGTGCTTGTTCTTCTTCCTTAGCCATCAGGGAAATGCAAATCAAAACAACTTTGAGATACCATCTTACACCTGTCAGAATGGCTAAAATCAAAAGCACCAATGATAGCCTATGCTGGAGAGGATGTGGAGTTTGTGGAACACTCATCCACATTTGGTGGGAATGCAAACTTGTGCAACCACTTTGGAAATCAGTGTGGCAGTTTCTCAGGAAATTAGGAATCAACCTACCTCAGGATCCAGCAATACCACTCTTGGGAATATACCCAAGAGAAGTCCAATCATACTACAAAAGCATTTGTGCAACTATGTTCGTAGCAGCATTGTTTGTAATAGCCAGAACCTGGAAACAACCTAGGTGCCCTTCAATGGAAGAATGGATCAAGAAAGTATGGATTATATTTCTACTTCTTAATAACAATGAATGTCTGGCATACTTACGGGAAAAGAAACCTGAAACCTGCATGCAGAGATAATTCTCAAGAAATTCTAACAGTTGCTTTTAAGGGATGAATTCTTAACAGGAAGTGTTTTAAACATACTTTAACCATTTTTTAAATCTAGAATTTGAAACAATCCAATTAGGATGTGATTCAAGTGGCTGGTGTGATGGGTTACTGGGTAAGGTGTATGCGGTGCATCATGAGGACCTGTTTTAAGACCCCCAGCTTCCGTGTAAAAGCCAAGAACGAAAGGTGGCTGCTTGTTACCCCAACAATTGAGGCTTGGAGATAGGAACATATCTGTGGCTCATTGGACAGGCATTCTAATCACTTCCTGTGAGAGATCCTGTCTAAACCAGTGAATTTGGCAGTGGGAAAGAAAACTGCTGTTGGCCTCTGGCTTCGTTATATACATGCAAACCCAAGCACATACAAATGCACAGAAGAGCATACAATACACATGTGCAAAAACAGACACATATACACACACAGAGGGAGAAGGAGGGTGGCATACAGAGAGAGAGAGAGAGAGAGAGAGAGAGACAGAAAGAGGTAATTCAGAGAAAATGGTAATGAGTTAATAGAAATCATACCAAGAGTCTTTAGATATATGCTTAGAGAATGAAGCACTGACATTTAAAGTTGTGTTTCTGCTGTTAATTGTGCAAAAGAAATGCTCTTAACAATTTTACTCTCTTTACTAAGCAAAGAAAGTTTGTGAATTTAAGAATAGATGACTTTGTAGAAGTACGGGTTGGGGGGCAGGAGAGACAAAAACACAGATCTTTTCAATCAGATTACAAACAGTGACATAAGAGTCCATCTGCCTGTGTTTGATGATGAAGAATGCTGTAATTATTTGATGAGTAGGAGGGAAGTTTTGGTGGGATGGAAGATGGAGCAAGGCCAGCGAAGCTGGCTGCTTCAAGTTCAATCTGAAAATGTCAAATGAAATGCATGTTCTCTTCCTGAAAAATACCCTTCCTTATGCATACATGTGTTCCTGCCTGATGCAAGCAAGTGCTGCCCAAGTGCTCTGTCTGCATTTCAGTAAAAGATAGCAGTGTCCAGGAGGGAACAGATAATCTACTCTCCGATTAGGGCGCCCACATGGACACTAGATATCTATAAGTACAGTCTTTACGTTTTCTTTTATACTCGGTTGAGTTGAATCACAGAACTACTAGAATTGAAGCCACTGAGGCTTTCTTTGGATTGAAAATAATTTGAATTCTGGCTACCACCTTTATGCAGCAAACTAGGTTACTGTTACTTCCCTCGGGCAAACACATCTGTGATTTCAGCTAATCAGGCCCTGCTTGTCACTGCTACTTCCACACAAACAGGGCTAAGTAGCATCTTTCACAATGAAGGGCCATGCTCTTAAAGAAATAATGTATAATTCTGAGTTATCAGATGATGGAATGTTTATATCCACATCAATGAATAATTTTCATGTAAACAAGCATTTCAGTTAGTAAGCTTATGTGGATATTTTTAATAATATTTTATTTGTTGAGAATTTCATACACTGGATTTTGATCATATTCTTTCCCCTCCCCCAACCCCCTCTTAGATCAAATCCTGCCACAACCCTCTACCTTCTCTACCTATCCAACTTAATGTTTTCTTCCTCTCTTCTCTCTCTCTCTCTCTCAAATAAAACAAATAAACAAACAAAAAAGGAGTCCTTTTGTATGGGGACCCACAGTGCCACTCCACAGAAGAAAGCCGATTTTGTGTGCCCCTCTGATGCATTGTTCATGCAGATCTAAACCCTGAGCTACTGGGTTCATTCTAGATTTATATTTTGTGAACATGAAGATGATTTTCTGACATAAAAGCACAGACTTGAATTCTTTTATTTTAGTAGCTTAACCTAGAAATATACTTTTCTCCTAACTGCTATTTTAATAAATATTAATGAAAACACTAGAATCATAAAATATTTAACAAAGGAAATGTAGCATAGGTAGGTCAGTAGGTTAATTGACTTGTTTATCAATTAATAAGCAGTAACTGGTAACAAAACTAACTCATCAAAGGACAAAACTTTGCAGCATCTCATCAGAATATTTTGTTTAAAATTAGAGTTTGAAAGACTAAATTTTCTCTTAATAATTACACATCTTTAGTAAATTAACCAATATCCCTGGCTAGCTATATGTTTATTATAATTATAATGAAAATCACACAATAATAAGCAAAAATATTTGGTAGCAACTCAACAGTATATAGTGTTACAGCAGCTTAATGTTTAAGGAACAGGGAAGGTCTTTTGATCTGTGTCCTTTAATGAGAAACAAACAAAAAGTGTTCATCACAAGCCTGTAACAAAAACAAGCCCATAAACAAAAATGTTAGTATAATAGTATATCATTGTTCTTCATGGAAATTAGTGATGCATGATAACACATGTGCCAGGGAAAAACCATTGGAGAAATCACGATTGCATTTTAATGAATGAGCTAAATGCCTGGGATTGTCAACTATGCTAAAGGAATAATTATCTGAGAAAAATTAATTCTGGCATTTGGTAATTAGTAGTTGAAAAATTTCAAACGTCCCTGAAAGAATACTTTGTCTGAAATGTTTTATGCCAGAGTTGCAAATGACATTGTGTATGGAAATATTTTATTATGTAACCAAAGACTTCTCTGGGTCAAGGCAATATTTTAAAAGACTTAAAAAGCCTTATCCATGTAATAACAGTAACAATGATGTTTTTCTGAGATAGAAATTTATAGCCACAGTAAAAGCAGTTGGACAATTTATAAGACAGGCAGTTAAAACTATATGTGTGATAAAACACATGGTGTGTCTGGGAAAGGACTCCCTTCCAAACTTTCTCTTGTACTTTGTTCTCTGGCTGTTGGTTGGAGAGAAGTTGCTTCCACATCGAGCATTCCCTAATACAGTGCTCAAGTTGATTTCCCCAATAGGCCCAAAGCAGCTTCTTTATTAACCGATGGTATTCACAGCATACAGAGGGGAATCCCACATCACCTCCCCTTTTCTGTCTAAATAAAAAGGAAAGTTTTAGCTTTAACATGGTAAAATTATATATTACAAAAGAGGTATCAAGCAAGAATTATAGTTACAATATTTATATGTAAATTATCTTTTATCATAACTAAGAAAAACTATAACTATCTATTCTTCAACTCCATCAAAAACCCCCAAAGGATATAATATTACCTAAGTTAGCAGGAAGTGCATTGTAAGCAACGTCCAAAGCTCTAGAATTGACAGAGAAATCTTGCTACCTGGACAGTCACCCAAGGTTCTTCTGTACCATTGTGGCATCCATCTTCAGCCTATAGGCCCATAGTATCCAGCAGACTTTTGCATGAAGCAGGAAATGTCACCAAGAGTCAATTTACTGCTATGTCCCTTAAGTAGAATGATAGTAGTAGGTTTCTCCCTAGGACTCATGGTTTACCAAGTCTCAGTCCTTGCCAATTTAGTAATTTCAAAATGGTATGGGTTATACGATATGGAGTAGACCCATTACAAAAGTTGTTGTTTACTCTTCATAGCACTATGGCATTATTGTACATGTTATAGGAAGGCCATTGTTGTAGGTTGGAGGTTTGTAGCTGGGTGATAGTAATGCTTACTTTTCTCTTCTGGTGATATTCAAAGTACCTTCTAGCATGTAAACATTAGTAAGCAGATGTGAAGCTTTGAAGTGAGCTTCAGCTCAATTTCCCTATGTTCAATGACATAAGTAAGCGGTGTCTTTAGCAATATAGTCTTAACATTAAATTGTGGGGGAAACCAATAATTTTAGTACCAGTTTGTGATGTTTAGAGGTGTCTCTGGGACCCTCTTTGGCCTCACCAATATCTAACCTATTCCTGGAACTGAAGGTTTTACTTGCTGCCTTAAGATGCCTAGTTGGGGCATCCACCCCGTTATAATTTTACTCCATATAAATTCCTTTCATATATATATAATTCCTTAGGACTTTTCTATGGTAATAGGTTTCCATATGGATTTTAAAAAGACTTTAGTGTCAGCTGTTCCTCCCCATATTCCCCCTTTACCCTACCCTCCCATTCCCCTTCCCATTAAATCCTTCTATTCTAGCTTGCCCTTTATCCCTTTATAGCTGTAAGTTCCAAGGAAAGGGAAATAAAATATAGGGAATCTGGAATTTTGTGTGGCTCAGCAATGCTTTAGATTTTGAAATTCCTGACTGTACCATATAGGAGGAGTTTTCACATAATAAAACAGGTATGCGCTTTTTATCCCACGGAGCCAAGCAGAGCAGAGCCGGCAACACTCAGTAAGCCTGCCCTTGGGACTGGGAACCTCGCCCAACCTGCTTCCGCAGATTCATCTGGACCCTGGTAAGTGGGCTCCAGCCCGTCCCCGAGGCCTTCTGGCCACTTAGGGCTCCCCTCTACTGGCTTTGCAGAGGACAGGGTGCCAGAACTAGTCTTGTACCATAGTCACATTGATGATTATCTTGATTACCATTATAGAAATTTCATCCGATGGATGGAGATAGAGACAGAGACTCACATTCACATCAGAGCAATGGATTGAGCCCCCAAGGTGCAGTTGAAGAGCAGAAGGTGGGAGAAGATGAGTTAGGAAGTTAGGACCATGAGGGGCTGGCCCACCTACTGAGACAGTGTGCCTGAACTAATGGGAGCGCACCAATCCAGCTGGACTGGGACTGACTGAGAATATGATCAAACCAGACTCTCTGAATGTGGCGGCGAAAGTTGGCAGATGGAGAACCCATCAACAATGACACCAGGACCTATCTCTTCTGCATGTATTATCTTTTTGAGAACCGAGTCTTTTTGAATGCACTCCTTCCTAGGCCGGGAGGGATAGGGGTGGGCCTTGGACTTCCAACAGGGCAGGGCACCATG
>PVIU01025185.1:0-24166 GCA_004026605.1 Ondatra zibethicus
CTTCCCTTCTCCCTTCCCTCTCCCCCTTTTCCTTTTGCCCACCCCTACCCCCACCCCTACCTCCACCCCATCCCAACTCCCGTGCTTCCAATTTTTGCCCAGCGATCTTGTTTGCTTCCAATTTCCAGGAGGATCTACATATGTTTTTCTTTGGGTTCACCTTGCTATTTGGCTTCTCTAGGCTAGTGAGCTATAAGCTTAATGTCCTTTGTTTATGGCTAGGGTCCACTAATGGGTGAGTACATACCATAATCATCTTTTTGGGTTTGGGTTATCTCACTGAGTATAGTGTTTTTTATTTCCATCCATTTGCATGCAAAATTCAAGATGTCATTGTTTCCTGAGGAATCGCCACACTGATTTCCAAAGAGAATTAGACGGCAGAAAATAATCAAATTGAGAGCTGAAATCAACAAAATAAAAACAAAAAAACAATACAAGAAATCAATGAGACAAAGAGTTGGTTCTTTGAGAAAATCAACAAAACAAACCTTTATCCAAACTAACCAAAAGGCAGAGAGAGAATATCCAAATTAACAAAATCAGAATTGAAAGTGGGGACATCACAACAGATACGGAAGAAATCCAGAGAATCATCAGGTCATATTTTGAAAACCTGTATTCCACAAAATTGGAAAACTTAAAGGAAATGGACAACTTTCTGGGTAAATATCACTTACCAAAATTAAACCAAGACTAGAGAAGCAAATTAAACTGACATATAAGAAATAGAAACAATCATCAAAAGTCTTTCATGAAGACCATGGGAGAGTCTCCAAAGAAGCCCATGACCAGATGGTTTAAGCTCAGAATTCTACAAGATTTTCAAAGAAGACCCAATACCAATACTCCTCAAATTGTTCACACAATAGAAACAGAATGAACATGGCAAAACTCTTGTTATGAGGCTACAATTACCCTGATACCCACATGAAGACATTACAAAGTGAGAACCAATCTCACTCATGAGCATTGATGCCAAAATACTCAATAAAATACTGGCAAATTGAATCCAAGAACACATCAGAACCATCATCCACCATAATCAAGTCAGCTTCATCCCAGAGATGCAGGGATGGTTCAACATACAAAAATCTGTCAATGTAATCCACCATATAAACAAACTGAAAAAACAACCTTCATGACCATTTCATTAGATGCTGAAAAAACTTTTGACAAAATGCAGCATCCCTTCATAATAAAGGTCTTGGAGAGAGCAGGGATGCAAGAAACATACCTAAACATAATAAAGGCAATATACAGCAAGCCAACAGACAATATCAAACTAAATGGAGAGAAAGCTCCAGCAATCCCACTGAATTTCCCATCAGGGAAATGCAAATCAAAACAATGTTGAGATACCATCTTACACCTGTTTTCAAATGTTCTGTTAATTCAGTAGTGTGAGATTTTTCCAGCTTTTTTATGTAGGCATTTTGTGCCCTGAACTTTCCTCTTAACACTGCTTTCATTGTGTCCCATAAATTTGGGTTGTTGTATGGTCATTTTTATTGAATTTTAGGAAGTCATTAATTTCTTCCTTTATTTCTTCCTTGATTCATTGATGATTCAGGCAAGCATTGTTTAATTTCCATGTGTTTGTGGGTTTTCTGGAATTAGTGTTGCTGTTAAATTCTAATTTTAAACCAATAAGACACATAGTGTTATTCCAATTTTCTGTATCTGTTGAGGTTTGCTTTGTTACCTAGTATGTGGTCAATTTTTGAGAAGGATCCATGAGGTGCTGAGAAGAAGGTATATTCTTTTCTGTTTGGATGGAATGTTCTATAGATGTCTGTTAAGTCCATTTGAGTCATGACATCTATTATTTCCCTTATTTCTTTGTTAATTTTCTGTCTGACAGACCTGTCCAGTAGGGAGAGTGGTGTGTTGAAGTCTCCCATGATTAGTTGTGGGGTTTTATGTGTGATTTAAGCTATAGAAGTGTTTCTTTTACAAGTTAGGATGCCCTTTGGGGCATTGATGTTCCATATTGAGATTTCCTCTTGATGGATTTTTCCTGTGACTAATATGAAATGTCCTTCTTTGTCCCTTTGATTTAGTTTGAAGCTAATTTTATTAGATATTAGAATAGCTACACCAGCTTGTTTCTTAGGTCCATTTGATTGGAATTTTTTTTCCAACCCTTTACTCTGAGGCGACATCTGCCTTTGAGGTTGAGGTGTGTTTCTTGAATGCAGCAGAAGGATAGATTCTGTTTTTGTATCCAATCTGTTAGCCTGTTTCTTTTTATAGGTGAACTGAATCCATTTATATTGAGGGATATTTATGAGCAGTGATTGTTATCTCCTGTTAATTTAGTTTTCATTGTTGGTGACGTTAATTTGTGTGGTTTTCCCTTCTTTGGGATTTGCTGCTGTGAGATCATCTATTGTTGGTGTTTTTGTGGATGTAGCCAACTTCCTGGGGTTGGAGTTTTCCTTCTACTACTTTGTGTAGAGCTGGGTTTGTGGCTAGGTATTGGTTAAATCTTGTTTTGTCATGGAATATCTTGTTTTATCCTTCTATGGTGATTGAAAGTTTTGCTGGGTATAGTAGTCTGGGATGGCATACATGAGGTCTCTGAAGAAAAGCCAGGACCTTCTGGCTTTTATTGTCTCCATAGAGAAGTCAGGCATAATTCTGTCTGATAGGTCTGCCTTTATATGTTACTTTGCCTTTTTCCTTTATACCTCTTAATATTCTTTTTTTTTTATTCTGTATGTTTAGTGTTTTGATTATTTTGTAGTGAGGGAACATTTTTTTTTGATCCAGAATATTTGGTGTTTGTAAGCATCTTGTATCATCATAGGAATATCTTTCTTTAGGTTGGAAAATTTTCTTCTATGATTTTTGTTAAAAATATTTTCTGTGCTTTTGAGTTGAACTTCTTCTTCTATACCTATTTTTCTTAGGTTTGGCCTATCCATGGTGTCCCATATTTCCTGGATATTTTGTGTTAAGCTTTTGTTAGATTTAATGTTTTCTTTGACTGATGAGTCTATTTCCTCTATTGTATCTTCAGTGTTTGAGATTCTCTTCCATCTCTTGTACTCTGCTGTTTATGCTTGCATTTGTGATTCATGATTATTTTTTCATGATTTCTATTTCTATAATTTCCTCGGCTTGTGTTTTCTTTATTGTTTCTATTTCAGTTTTCAAGTCTTGAATAGTTTCTCTCTTACATTTGATTGCTTTTACTTGGTTTTCTTTAAGGGATTTGTTGATGTCTTCCGATTTTTTGTTTGCCTTTTCCTCCATTTGTTTGAGGGGATTTTTTATTTCCTTTTTAAGGGCCTCAAACGGTCTCCTAAAGTTATTTTTTTTTTTTTAGGAAATTTTCTTCTGCTTCATCTATATTTTTTTTTGTTCAAATCTTGCTGTTGTAGGGTCATTATTTTACTGGTGTCATGTTGCTCTTTGTGGTGTTGCATGTGTTTTTACCTTGTCTACCTATCTTTCCCTCTAATTGGTGTGGTTGGGGCTGTCTGTGACTCTGGTGCTCAATCTTCCAGGTGCCAGTGGATCCAAAGCTCAGATGGCTGCTCCTCGTGGTGCAGTCAGTGCCATGATTCCAGTCACCCTGTGGGTCACTCTATGTTCCTGGAGGTCGCTCAGGGCTCCCAGGGTTTGTGCTGCTCCCATGGAGTTTGCTGTCTCAGGCCTGCTCTGGCCTAGTTGCCAGCTCTGTCCTGTTTCTGTAAATGTCCCTGGTCTAGATCCACTCCTATGGATGTCCCTGGCTTAGGGTTGGTCCTGCAGAGGTCTCTGCCTTTGGCCCACTCCCTCAGTGGTTGCTGCCCTGTACCTGCTCCTGTGGAGTTTGCTGTCTCAGGTCTGCTCCAGCCTAGGTTTCTGGCTCAGTCCTGTTTGCGTAAATGTCCCTGGTCTGGATCTGCTGCCACTCGTGCAGTGTTCGCTGTCTCAGGCCTGCTCTAGCCCAAGTCACTGGCTCATTCCTGCCCCCATAAATGTCCTTTATCTGGATCTGCTCCCACTCTCATGGAGCTTGCCACCTCAGGCCTGCTCTGGCCCAGGTTACTGGCTCAGTCCTGCTCCTGTGGCGTTTGCTGTCTCAGGCCTGCTCTGGCCCAGCTCACTGGCTCAGTCCTGCATCTGTGGAGTTTGCTACCTCAGGCCAGCTCTGGCCTAGGTCTCTGGCTCAGCCCTGTTTCTGTAAATGTCCCTGGTGTGGATCTACTCCCACTCCCACAGAGTTTACTGTCTCAGGCTTACTCTGGCCTAGGTTGCTGGCTCAGTCCATATTTACATTTTTATTTTATTAGTTTATTTTTGATTTCATCAACTTCTTTATTCAAGAGTATTGTTCAGTCTTCAAGTATTTGTATAATTTCTGTGATAGCTCTTGACATTGAACTTTTAAACATTTTCAACTGCATTTATACAAGAAGTTATTCACCACCTTTGTATATATCAAGATTGTCACTGCATGTATGTTTGTGTTATATTTTAGAAGTTTCCTTAGGCTGCTGGGAAGAATTCTTATTCCTACTATTAGATATAGTATTTTTGAGGTATGTTAAGTTTATTTGATCTGTGGTGTATATAGTTTAGCTCTACATTTTATTTGTATGTTTTTAGTTTGGATGTTTTCTCAGAGGACAGAAGTTAGATATTGAAATCACCCACAATTCCTCTATTGAATCCTACCAAACTCTATATTATCAGCTTGTTTTGTGCAATCAGGAGCACAGACATTCTGCCCAGAAACATTTACAAGTTCTTACTTATTCATACATCCCTTTCTTAGTGTGTAGTGGTCTTCTTTATCACTTCTGGCTAATTTTCATTTGAAAACTACTTTATCAAATGTTAGAACTGCTATGACAGCTGGTTTCAAGTTTCCAGCCACTTTATAGTATGACTTTCATCCCTTGATTCCAAATTTTTGGGTACCTTCAGCAATGAGGTATATATTTCTTGAAGATAATAGTTATGCCTTGTTTTTAGTCCAGCCAAGTGATCTATCTCTTTTCCTTGGTTGGTTAAGGCTATTTACATTTGCTATTTCTGAGAGAGGTTAGATGACTCCTGTAATTTTTGACATTTTACTCTGGTTGATTGGATTCTCGTATGTTTTTTTTTGTTGTTGTTGTTTTTTGATTTGGTTTTTTTTTTGTTTTGTTTTGTTTTGTTTTACTCTGTGTGCTTGCTGCTCTTTTGTTTTGTTTACTGTCATCTTAGTATATGTCCTCTGCTGTGAGAAAATGATCTGACAGAAACAACTTAAGGGAAAAAGGGTTTCTTTGGTTTAACAGTTCCAGGGTACAGTTGATCATAGTGAAGGCATCAAGGTGTCAGTAGGCCACATTAAACCAGTAGTCAGGGAGAAGAGACAGATGAATGGGTGTGTTTGGCTTAGTTTTTCCTTTAATTTCAGTCTGGGATCCAAGCACAAGAAGTAGGGTGGGCCACAATTGAGGTGTGCCACTCTGGTGTGGGAGAATTGTCTGTATTCTTCAATCATGTTTTAAGTAAATGCTGATTGGCCAGGCAGGAAGTATCAATCAGTTTATAACCTAATGTAGACTGTGTGATTTTCCTTGGGGCTTACTAGCTGCGGGAACCAGGCAGGACAGAAACCCCAACAAGCAGGCCCCCATGTTATAAATGGCACCCAACATGGGGCTAACTACATCCACAAAAAGCCTAAAAAAGCTTGAAAAAAATAGAGTAAAGCATGTTTTCTTGGTAACAGCAATTTCTCAGGTCTGCTCTGCTTGCTTTAGCTGTAAAGCCTTACAGGTCTTTTAAGAGGGCCTGCCAAGAAACACTTAGATGGTGTTAATAAAAAGCTGACAACATGCTTTTTGGTTTGCAGTGATAACAAAAAAAAAGAAGCTGTGCCTCTTTAAAATGCCAGCTTTCTGGGCCATCTTGCCAGGGCAAACTCTGACTCTTTCAGGCAGGTGGTCCAACTACAAAGCATTTAAGTGTTGTTTGTAGACATACTGTTTCAGCTTGCTTGGTGGCAAGGACCTTGAAATGCCATAGAATTGTGGCAATAAACATGGCTCCAGCCAGTACCTCAGCCATGAGGTTAAAAATCTCAAAAAGCTAAAAACTGGGCTGGAGCCAATCGTCAAAGACACAGCTTTAATCCTCTTCAAATTGCTTAGCAAATTAAAGACTCATGTAGTCAAAAAAGAGAGACATATACAGTAAAGAGAGATTCAAAGACAAAAAAATCTCTAAATGGTTTACTGTGTGTTTAAATATATATGCAGGCTTAAAAAAAGGTTAAAGTCCTTAAAATAAAAAAGAAAGAGAGTAGTTGGGTGTGGTGATAGACACCTTTAATCCAACACTTGGGAGACAGAGGTAGACTGACCTCTGTGACTTCAAGGCATGATAACACACACCTTTAATCCTAATGCCTGGGAGACAGAGACAGACATATCTCTGTGAGTTCAAGATGTGGTAGCACACACCTTTAATCCCAGCACTGGAGAGGCAGAGATGGCAGATCTCTGTGAGTTCAAAGATAGCCTGGTTTACAGAGGGAGTTCCAGGACAAAGATACACAGAAAACCTGTCTCAAAAAGCCAAAAGTTAAAAGTAAAAATAAAAAAATAAAGGTTAAAATAAAGCCACATAAAGATAAAAAACACACAAAAATTTTGGATACTGTATGTTATTATGCTCTCTTTAAGTTGTTTAAATGCTGAAGAAGGAACAACAGCTGCTAAAAGATATTTGCTTATAAATGCTGCTAAATTAATCTAAGATAGGTATTTTAAAAGCACCTTGACTTCAAAATTGAAGTCAAAAGATATGTTACTTTGGAGAAGAGATTGTGCTTTTGTTTCCACAGGAAATGAGAGGCTATGGATTCATTCTGAGTTAAAAAAAAAAAAACCTCAGGTTTAATCAAAAAAGACCACCTAAAAAATCTCCGATAGAAACAGATGGCCCAGATGTCTGAGTTCTACATCAAAACAGATTCAAGAAGCTGCCTGAGCTGATCAAGCCTCACAGGATACTCTAGTCAGGACTTGATCATAACTCTAAATTTTCTTTAGGTCCCCATAAGATTATCAGCACGCCCAACCAACCTGAAGTAGCCTGAAATACTGCACCCACATTCCCAAAAAAATGGACTCTGGACTCTGGATATTTTCCTTTGTTTAAAAAAAAAAAAAGAGGGAGAAGTGGTGTGGGAGAATTGTCTGTATTCTTCAATAATGTTTTAAAATAAACACTGATTGGCCAAGCAGGAAGTATAGGTGGGACAACCAGACAGGAAGTAAAGGTGGGGCAATGAGAACAAGAGAATGCTGGGAAGGAGGAAGCCCATTCCTCCCCAGTCCTGCCCAGACCACAGAAGAAGCAGGATGTGACCTGCCCCGCTGGAAAAGGTACTGAGCCATGTGGCTAACATAGATGGTTAATATAAGCTACAAGAGCTAATAAAAAGCCTGAGCTAATGAGCCAATCAGTTTATAACCTAATGTAGACTCTCTGCGTGATTTTCCTTGGGGCTTACCAGCTGTGGGAACCGGGCAGGACAGAAACCCCTACAAGCAGGCCCCCCATGTTACACCGTCCCACCTCAAGATAACCAAGATTAACCTAACCAAGAAAATCCCTCACAAACTTGCCCTGATGCTTGTCTCCCAAATGGTTCTAAATTCTTTCACATTGTTGATGTAACTCATCACAGCTGTATTGAACATGATGGGTTCCTTATCTCTAGTTCATGTAGTTCTCTCATTAAATTTATTTTTTCTTTTATTTCTCTCCCTCTCTGACCCCCCCAACTCAGACTTCTCTACCTTTTATGTTTCTATCCCCATCCCCTCCCTTTTACCTCTCCTCCCAGTTTACCCAGGAGATTTTAACTATTTCCTCTTCCTGGGGCTCTCCATACCTGTCTTTCTTAGGGTTCTCGTTTTTGCCTAGCTTCTTGGGGTTGTGGATTGTAGCCTGGTTATCCTTTACTTTGCATCTAATAATCATTTATGAGTGAGTACATACCATGTTTGTCAGAGGAAGCCATTATGGGATTAGGGAGAAACCTGATACTAGGGAAATTCCCAGGAATCCACAAGGATGATCCCAGCTAAGACTCCTAGCAATAGTGGAGAGGATACCTGAACTCGCCTTCCCCTATAATCAGATTAGTGACTACCTTATTGTCATCATAGAACCTATATCCAGTAACTGATGGAGACAGATGCAGTGATCCACAACCAAGCACTGGGATGACCTCCTAGACTTCAGTTAAAGAGAGGGAGAAAGGACATATGTGCAAGGAGGGAGGGTCAGGATATTGATTGGCAAACCCACAGAGAAGTTGATCCAAGCTAGTGATAGCTCTTAGAGTCTGGACTGACAGCTGGGGAACCTGCAAAGGACCAAACTAGGCCCTCTGAACAAGGGTGACAGTTATGTGGCTCAATCTGCTGGGTGGAGGGCAGGCTAGCAATGAGACCAGGACTTATCCCAGGGGCACAAACTGGCTTTTTAGGAGCCTGTTCCCTATGGTAGGACACCTTGCTCAGCCTTGATACAGGGGACAGGGGTCTAGTCCTGCCTCAACTTGATATGCCAGACATAGTTGACACCCCAAGGGATGCCTTACCCCCTCTGAGCGGGGGGGGGGATGAGGCAGAGGTAGAAAGGTGGGAGAAGGGGAGGGAGGGGGAACTTGGGGTTGGTATGTAAAATGAAAAAAAATTAAAGAAAAAAAGAAAAAAATTGTTTTTTTCTTGTGCTGTCTTTCTTCCCTGACTTTGTATTCTTTTAAGCTCTGCTGTACTGCTGTCTTGCTGCTCATGAACTGCCTTAATTTGTGACTGTCTTGAAATGTCATATTGCTTCATCAGTTTTAAAGACATCTTTGCTGAGTTTATCCACCAGAGTTGGAAGTTAATTACTTTAGTGTTTAAAATAAATCATTCTGTACTTTCCTGGTTTGGGGTATGCTTATGAGCAATTTATTATTATTATTATTATTATTATTAATTATTATTGCCATTGTTGATGAGTTTTTTACTTAAAACTTCTAATATTGTTTTATACTTCATATTTTTGAATGCTTGAATAAAATATATCACAAAGAGGTTTGTCTCTGGCCATGACTTTTTGGGTATATAAATTCCTTTTTGTCTGGATATACAATTGTTTCTCTATAATTGGTAATTTTTTTATAATTCTGTTGAATAGATTCTTCAAGATAGGAGCTACACTTTATATTTGTTTTGGTGCTCATTTCACTAGTACATATTGAGAATTTGCATTATAAAATTTACATTCTATGAATTATTAATAAGCAGTAAATGGCTATAGACAAAACTAAAACAAGATTTCTGCCATGCTCTATAATACAGCAAAGTTACTTTTACTTGGATCAAAGAGTAAAAGAATAAAAAAGGCTTTAAATTTGAAGTTAAGAAGACTAGGTTTTATAAGTTATCTTCCTGGTATAAAAACCTATAAGTTTGAATTAAAACATTTATTGTTTTGTTACATTTGTGTGTGAGAGAAAGAGAGAGACCACAGCATGCCTTTAAAAGTCAGAACAATGGAAGTCAGTTCTCAACTTCTACCATGGAAATCATGGGACTCAAATTCAGGACATCAGGGTGGTTACAGGCACTTTTAGCTGCTAGGCAATTTTATCAGCCCTAAAACTTTTAAATATATATTTAATGCACAGAAAACTACCATGAATTTCAAACTTCAGTTCCCCTAGCAGAGGAAATTTCTAGTCCTTGAGGTCAAAATCAATAATAAAGCCAGATAATGGTGCTTTATTCTTGGTGGACACAAAGACTTAATTTTACTGGGCCACATGTTATATATGAAGCTAGTAAGGAAAAAGAAGAAAGTAAAATAAAAGAATAAATAAAACTGGCACCCCAAATGTCAGTATCCTCATTAAGCAATAAATTTACAGTCAAAAGAAAAACTCAGTCTGTCTCAGTTTGACTGCAAATAAGTCTAGGGAAAATGAGAATGGGGAAAGGACTTCTCCCCCTAAAAATTCCTGCCACAGGCTCTGGCTTGCATTAATAGGGGATAAAATTACTTTTGCATGTGTAATCCCATTCCCAAATACCCATGACCAAAAGTTTGGTCAAAGTAAGTAACATGTAGTTACTGGGACACTTGACACAAGTTGTTTCTACAAAGACTAATGGTAATGAGAAAAATAAAATTGCCTTCCTATCTCACACCATGTACAAAATAACTATTGAGACAAATTTTTAAAACATTGAAAAATAAAGGATACATCTTAAACCTTGACCTATAGAAATACTTCTCAGGCAATATGCAAAATATGTAAACCAAAAGGAAGATGAACTTGATAATTGAAATTAAAAACCATAAGTAAATATCTATTTATAAAATTTAATATAGTAATGGAAATTTTCAGCCCTAAGCGGAGACTAACATGCTCAGAGGTAAATTTACAAAGCACCATTTTTCCTTCAGGTCCATCCAGAATCTCCTCCCTCTGTTCACTATGTAAGAACATTTCTTTAATTACCATGATGGCATGACACTCAGATCATCTTAACCACAAGCTCTTCATGCAATTGCTGTAAGAACTCCATGAGAAAAACTGTTTAGATCTTGTTTGGCAACATACTCCTAGGCCTTCTTGCATTTATTCACCTAGTCATGCATGTATGCATTCATGGGTTACAGGGAGCTGTGGCTTTTTTTTTTTTCAGACTTACAGAATGGGTTCAATGAGTTCACTCTTTTGTCTACTGAATTTAAGAATTCGGCCCAAGACTGAAGAGTACCACCTGACAGACAAATTTCTGAGGAGGAAATCTGCAGCACTGTGTAACTATTAAACTTCAAAACCTACCTACTATATCTACAAAACAAGCTAAAGCTTCAAGACCTTTGAGGAGTTAACATTTGTGAATAAGTAAATCTGCCATATTCATTTGCCACAGAGGGGCATTACTACCCTCATTTAAAAGAAAAATCTGGCAGCTGGGGAAATAGCTGAGTGAGTAAAAATTCAGCAACTGTAAGGACCTAGGTTTGAATTCCCAGCCTCCATGTAAAAAGGCTGCCATGACTGAATATGGTTATAATCCCAGCTTTGCGACTAACCAGCCTGAACAAAACGAAAAGCTTCTGGTTCAGTATGAGACACTGTCTCAAGGGAATAAGCAAGAGAATGGTAGAGAAGACACTTAACATCTCTCTCTCTGGGCTCTGTTTAGTGTTTACTTGGATGAGTGCACATAGCCACATACTCACGCATTGACAACCCACACACCACACACATATACAACACGCAGTACACACACACACACATACACACTCATACAAACACATGCATGCCCAAACAGAAACAAAGTGTAGAAATGGTAAGTTATTTCAGTAAGCTGTCAAAATTAGTAAGTGAAAGATCTGGTATTTGGGAGAAAAGGGTCTATGCAATTTCCCAACTTTGTTCCAATCCTTTAATCTTTATATTACCATTGTAATTATTATGATATTATATTATTACCCCTAAAACTGGCCATACAGCCATCCTTGGTTCTGCCTCTCCAGACAAGTTGTGAACGTGCTTGTTGCATTGTTCACCATTCAAAACAGAATTCATGTAATTAAGTAACCTTCCCACTGATATTATGACACCTTTCAGCATGTTTCCATAGCAAATGCTGGGGTTCATAGGCAGCTCTGCACAGCAGAAATCTTGTTCATTTTAGCATCTTGGCCTCAGGAAATAAGAAAGAGGCCTTTTGAAGTCCCACTATTTCCTCAGGACACTTCTCTCCAAAGAATTCTGAATGGAATACTGCAGAGAGAAAATTATAGAAAAGGGCCAAATTGATAATCTGATTAAAATAGCTCAATTGCTTGAACTCAGATGCCTGACAGCATGTAGAGATGCAGTGATCAGTTTACAGCCATGGAATCTAATCCAGATAATGTTCTGCCTAAAAAGATAGCAGCCCAGGCTGAAAGCCTTCCGGTTAGAGAAGCCAAATACCCACGCCATTCTGAGCTTCATCTGCGCTAAAATGACTGGCGTTGCTCACATTTTGATTCCCAGTGTATTGTTAAAGGCATGCTCAGTGGCATTGCCCTTCATCTCCAGCACTATACAGCAGCGAAAGGTTCCCTTGCAGCCCCCGAATTTTTGCTCTTGCCTGTCCAAATGGCCCAAAGCTTCCTGAATAGTGATTGTGTCCAGTGATAGGAGCCTCTTACATTCTTAATACCATAATAAAAACATATTGGCCCACTGGGCAATTATAACAAACATTGTAAGTTACATAGGTAATAAACAATATAAATTTATTTCTTGAAAGGAAATCCAAGATGAAGGCATATTTGGTGTTTGATAGGTTGATTTCTGCTTCATACCTGGTAACTTGTTGCCAAATCCTCACATGGTGGAAGAGGAGACTAGAGTAAGTGACTAATCTGATGTCTCACAATCTTTGGAAGCTACTATCTCCAACACCACCACCCTTCAAGAAGAGAATCTTAACACAGGAATTTGAGGGGACATAAACATTCATCCTTAGCAAGCAATAAAGGAATCAGTTCTAGGTTCATATTACATACCAGATAGGAAAATAGGTAAGTGCTTTACTTCAGTTGTTCTAGAAAAGCTCACAGCAACCCTGTCATTGGGAGCTATTGTTATTATTCTCATCTTACAGATAAGAAAACTGAAACTCGGGAATTTCAGATGGCTTATAAACTTTGAAAATTTGTCCTGAATTTACTTGGCATTGATTTACTTTTGAAATCCCTTATTATCCTATAGATAATTATCCCATGTAAAATTATTTTGTGGTATATGAATTCATATATACATATATAAAATCATGCTGGCTCAGATGGAATAAGTACTTCACTTGCTCACTATGGTAGATAGAACATAATATTTAAACCAAAGACCTGGAATCAATTCTGGATCTGTAGATGATAAGTCATTTGATCTTGAACAAATAACTTTCCCATATATTCCTTGGTTATAAAATAGAAGTGATACAAACACAACCCAATCATATTGAGAATTTGATGTAACAAAAGCCCCATAACAATTCTTTTTCCATATACTTAGCTGGCTATTGGCGATGCTAGAATACAAATCTTCTAATTTCTAGTTCTCTTATGCTCTCTACTTGACTAGGGACCATTTAGCTTTCTAGTTACTGCAATATATTAGGTCAGTGGCTGCAACCTCTGACTAGTAGAATATGCTAAAGAAATCAAAGACATTGAAAACTAAAAGTTCATTAAGAAGAAAAAACAATAAGAAAACTAAGCACTAGATACACAAGCAGAGGTCATTTCACATTGGGGAAATAGCTAGGAAGATTTGAAAGCTTGCTTATATTAGCACATGAAGCTAATTATATCTTTAAATGTGGATAGCTATTCAATAAAATTTAAAAAGCTGTCTACTAAATGTACTCCAAACTTAAAGATATTTCCTAGTTTTAAGATAAATCTGCTATCCCCCCTGACCAGATCTCCTGACCTAATCATTCAGTAATTCAGACACCTCTCATGCACCACATATAACAGGACACAGCAGGCTGTTTTATAAAGGGGAGAAAAAGAGTAAGTTAAGTGTATACTAGTATATAGTAGAACAATAGTACTAATGAGAAAAATGAAACTTGACCAGTGGCCATGCAATACTGAGATTAAGAGCTAACAATTTATGTAAGGTGGATTCCTCACTAATAAAAGGATTTTTTAAAGCAACGCCATTGAAAAAGCACAGAAACTAGCTCAGTCTTAATGTGCCGTCCTCCCAGGAGGGAGGAAAACGGCTGACTCCACAGTGAAAGCATGAACATGCCTGGATTGCTGGAATGTCAGCAAGAGGGGGACAGAGAGTGACAATGAACACGAGGAAAGGCAGAGAGGGACTAGCTAGGCAGAATATTAACAACCATAGCAAGGATTCCACGTTTTATTCTGTGTTAAGTAAGATGATTTATGAGAGGCTAACAAGATCCCTTTTTCTGTTTGTAGAGAATCGCCTATGGAGGGCAAGAGCAAAGAGGCGAATTAAGATCTAAGTAATCCAGAGAAAAAACGCCTTAGAGGATGGGCAGCGAAAGCGATGAAGTTTAGCTTTGCTAGAACTGCGTGGATTTAACAACAGACTGTGTGGTCTGGAAGAAAGAGATGAGTCAAGGATGATTCCAAAGTGTTCTGCCTGAGTTATGGAAGAAAGACGGAATGATGCCAAGTCAAACATCAGACTGTGCAGCACAGGACAAAGCACCCTTCGCTATGACATGCTCTGATCTTCTCTAGCCATCCCGCTCCATGCTTATTAGTGCTTGCTCTTTCCTCCACATGTGGCACTCATTCATTCTTCCTGTTAGACTTTTTACCTCTTTCATTTCTATGGACAGGTCTTATCAGCATTATTAGCGATGTTTAGATAATAGGTGAAATGAATTCCTGAAACCCAGGTCAATAAGGCTTATCTCAAAAATACCATAATGCAAGAAGGAAGTTTGGCCAAGGCTGAGAGACAAAAACGTGAATTAAAGTGCTACATGGAGGTGGAAAGATCTGAATGATAAACTTCTGGCTATAGTCTGAACAGATAAAATAGAGAGAGACTAGGTTTGCTTGCTTCAGATCCCCTTACAGATCATCCCTCAGACAGTGGGATATTGGTTAAACCTCTCATTTCAAACTGTCTTAAGACTGAAGAAACTCTCCACAAGTAATAGTCTCTCATGCAACAACCTATATCCAATGGCAGTCCATTTTTGGATGTAAAGCCCCAGAGGTGTCGATGTCTAAATTTGGAAGAACTCTGAAGTACCTTATCAGCAGAGCTCCCCAGAAGCCCAAGTTGGAAATTGCCTTCCAGGTCATCTTCTGCTCAGTTTTGCCTTCCAAAGTTCATCACGGTTTAGCACTTCATCTCACTCTTTTCCCATAGATTTCAATCTAAGACAAGACCCAGATTCACTGTATTCTTCAAAAAGAAGATCCCTCCATTACTTTAGGTCACATAGAGGCTTTGGGGGATGTGACAGCTCTGAAGTTAAGCCCCTGGTAACTGGAAATGCTCATTAGTAAAACTGTGCAGTATAATTTCATAGATTATTCTCTCTGGGAGATAACAGATGCTATGAAGCCAAATTGAGGACTTACTGAGCAGAGAGATTCTGCTGATGTCACTAGCAGTTGAGCTGGGTGTTCCAATGTGGGCTTTTTAAGGGCCTTGGTTGTCTTTTTTATTCTTTCCTTCCATAAACAGCCATAGAGCCTCGAGAGTTAATTCAGCCTTGCAGTCACTCCAAGGCCATCTGTTGTTCAAATTAAAATACATATTTTTAACTTTAACCTTTCAATCTCTAAAGTTTTAAACCTTTGCAATAGAAACAGTTATTTTGCAGCAGCTTTTCATCTTCCTGGTTCAGTGACATCAATGAAAGAGTGATGTCATCTTTAGGGACGTCAATGAGAAATATTGGGAGGGCTGACACCGGTCTGGGAATATGGAGATTATACTGGGTTATTTTCTGCATGACACAGTAATACACCTTCTTAGAGTTAATCAAAACTAAATGTTTTGGGAAGAATAACTTAGAAATATGAATATCACCTGAGACATCAATAAATAATGAGAAACTGCAGAATTTAGGCTCCTTTCTTAGGTCTGTTAATCTATTGGCATATTCTAACATGCAAGGTAGAATAAAATCAAACCAAAATACTAATTTCTTTGAAAATACTTTTTCTTATTTAGAAAGTCATACACGCTCAATGTAAAAAATGTGGAAGCCTTTGGAAATCTACAAGGATACTTTCTATCTAGAAAAAGACTGTCACTCAAGACAACCAAATGTTCCGAAATAACAAAGGGTTCAGCAATATTCTTTTCATACATCAGTGAACCAGTCCCAAGTATATTTATTTAGCTATAGCTACTTCCTTTGTATTACAACTAAACCAGTATTTCCTGTGCCCTAAATCATTCCTGGGCAGATACAAAACAATCAGAGACCAACTTCCTAGCATATAGCTTGTGCAATTCTGAAAATTAGTCAATATCAAAGTGTTCATGTTGCTCAACTTTACATTTTCCACACATTCTCCAATAAAAGCTTTAGCCTAGATCTCCTTGAATCTACCTCTGCCTTCTATCCAATCCTGTCTCTCCCTCTGTGGTCTTGGATGGTGTGGCATGTTTCCTTCTCTTAGGAAATACAAGTTATAAATCTTGGTATAACTGGCCACCCCTTCTATCACTCAGTCACTTTCATAAGCTAAAAGCATTGAAACATAGTGGTAAGTACTATGAAAGTAATACAGTGGCCCAAACTGACCAGCTCATTTGCCACCCTGACCACCATTCTGGGCTTTGGGTTGGCCCATCCTAAGATCCACCCAATCTGTGACCTGATGGAGTATGTGAAGGGGTTGGTCCTGCAGAATGATAGCCACAGGATCCCTATGACTGGGGCAACAGCAGGATATCCGAGAGGAATTTCGGTGAGGGTCCAGTGATGATGGTGTGCCAGAGGACTCGGGCCTTGAGCCAGACCAATGACTCATTGCAATGAATGTTTGTGGGTGAGGCTATTGGATAAGGCAGTGTGCTGTGTGATACACCACAACCCCCAAGGTCACTGGGACAGGATTAGAGGTGTTGGAGAGACGGGAAAGACGGAGGAGCAAGAGAGTTTTCTTGTTTGTTTTGCTTTGCTTTGAATTAATATTGGGTTTTGTGGGGATGGTGCACAGTTGGGGACAGATATAGAGGAGCTAGGGAGGGTTGGGCGACATTGGGATGCATGATGTGAAATTTTCGAAGAGTCCATAAAGAATTATGTTACATATATGTATATATAAAGTGCATATTATAAGGAACATCTGAAGAATGCTATTTCAGCATAACAACAAGAAAATAATTATCTAAGGAGATGGATTTGACTGAGACCAAAATACCTTAGTTGCTTACTTCTAGTTACTTCTTTGTTGCTTTTATAAAGTAACCAAACAAGAGCTGCTGGCAATTAATAGATGCTAAGAGATAGAATATTCATCTTCACCAGGGATAAGCTCTCTGATAGGTTATCCAATTCCAAGTGGTCATCCCTAAACACATACATGAGCAACACTAAATGAACTTAACAGGAGTGTGAGTGAAAATTATCTAAGTACAGTATTCATGTAAGAAGTTATAGGAAAAAAATAAAAAGAAATGTTAAAAGACACTAAATGCCAGATGTTTAGGGAGGAAAAGTGCTTTAACAAATGAAACTGGAAGGAGAAGGAGAAGAAGAAGAAGAAGAAGAAGAAGAAGAAGAAGAAGAAGAAGAAGAAGAAGAAGAAGAAGAAGAAGAAGAAGAAGAAGAAGAAGAAGAAGAGGTTTATTTTACAGTTCCAAGGGAATACAGTCCATCAGTGTAGGAAAGACAGGAGCATGAAGCTACTGGCCACATTACATTTGCACTTAGGAAGCAGAGATGAACGAAGAGGACGTGGGGGGCTGGCCTATAGCCATGGAGCCTGAAAGCCCTGCCTGCAGTGACTCACTTCCTTTCAGTGAAGCTCTATATGACCTTCTCAAAGAATGGCCGCAGCTGGGGACTGTGTTCAATCATGTGAACCCATGGGGGACAGTTCATGTTCAAACGCAACACCCATATTATGGAAGAAGCAAGTTGTATAAAGAATTTTCTACAGATAGGACAGCAAGTGCAGAAACCCTGAGGCAAACCTAGATTTACTTGCTCGTTGCAGAGGGGCATCAGGATGGTGGAGGCAGAGCGGGACAGAAAGCAAAGGTGAGGGGGACACAGGTCATGGAGGATCTTGATGTAAAGCTGACCAGGCACACATGTAAATAAGCATGGTGAACATCTGTCTCTGGACACCCTACACTGGCAAATTCAAACATTCATCCTTGGGTGCAGTAGGAACCAGGGCATAGCCAGTAGTGACAATTCTGAATACATGTCATTGATTGCAGTCATTGAAGTGGAGTCTTTCTTTTCGCCTTTAAAGCAGTGTTTAATAAAAGACAAATATTGCAGTTTATTCCATACAAGCAAAAGCCAACTGTAAGGTGTCTATCCCTTTGTGGCGTGTGGGTTTATGGTAAGGAGTTGGAGGACAGGGATAAGACAAGTCTTAATAAAATCTTATTGATACCCAGTTTACCAATTGTTGGGTTCAGAGCCAGCTCATGAATCATGATTCCCAAGCTGGGCCTGAATTCTGATTAGAATAAAAACCAAGTAGATTATCCCTGACAGCTTCATATTAGGTCATGTGCAAAGAGATACATCCACCCTTTCAGTACAGTATTTTTACTTACCTGCTAAGACCATGAAGATATTCACTTTTTCTTGAGTTCAGGAAACAGACAATGGGTTTTATAAATCTTCCTTTCCTCAAAGCATAAAATATTTTTTCCTGGGCAAGGTTGGCCTGCACCTCTACTCAGACAAATGAGTGTGGGAGTAAGGTTTATCAATAACAACAGGAGCCAAGCTATATGCCTCGGGCTGTAGAACTTAATATAATTATTATTATTATTAGGATACTGTTATGCAGCTGCTAATATTCCTCCCACTTTAGAGACTAAGGAACTAGATCTCGGAAAATTTAAGTTACTAGCCCAGGACCAATAACTTAGGCCTCGGATGCTTGGTGGGCTGTGAACTCACACCAGGAGTGTCAGACGTTAGCATTGACTGCCTGTCAAACCATATCGACTCCCTGAGTACCATTTAACTATCTATGGAGCTGACCTCACCTTCTCAGTCTGTTCAGGACAGAGCTTGAGAATGGCTCTGTACATGGTAATTTAAACATGAGAACATACCTATACCATTCATTCGCTCCAGGTCCCAGGGGGACGTTGTAGAAGATGGGGAGGCAGGAATGTAAGAACCGAAAGATAG
This sequence comes from Ondatra zibethicus, assembly GCA_004026605.1. Classification (NCBI taxonomy): domain Eukaryota; kingdom Metazoa; phylum Chordata; class Mammalia; order Rodentia; family Cricetidae; genus Ondatra; species Ondatra zibethicus. The sequence goes on from PVIU01025185.1 coordinate 18,912, forward strand.
GAAAAATAGTTCACAAAATTGCCTGAGTAAGACACAGTCACTGGACAGTGAACTCACAGCAGCTGTGCATGACTGCACTGGATCTGCACATGAATGGGACATCAAAAGTCAAGCACAGATGGAGGAGGGACGTGGGGTGTGGCTTATATCTCCCTGTGGAAAAAAATTTAAAATATTTATTGTACGCTATATTTAGGGAGCGGGAAATGATTGCCTTTATGTATTTACTAATGATGACCCCAAGCTCCAGTGTAGCGTTCTACTCCTGTGTTCACACAGATGGCCCTGATTAAAAGAAAGGAGTCTTAAAACAAAACCAAAAGTCATAAATCTGAGCAAGGTACCAGGATGGAGGAGTGGGGTTGATAAGGGACCGAACTGAGGTGAGAGAAGGTGAGTGGAGAGGCTAATTGGAAAGCATTACATACATGAATGAAATTGTCAAATAAAAAAAATCAATTTAAAAGAGACAGAAAAGAAAGGAAAGCTCACATTGTGGTGTGCCTGATCTAATTAACACACTGAACTTCAGTAGGAAGCAAACGTTTTGGTGACGCTGAGCAGGAACTCCGTGAGCATCAACTCTGCTGATGTCTTCCTTCCTATAGACATGGATGAGAGTTGAAGACATTCTTATTAGAGAAATATAGCATCTTAAAAAGAGTATATGCTGATGTCTAAATCAATAATAAAACATTTTTTCTACAATGCAATCTCTCTGTGATATATTTTCTGCATAATACATTCCGTGTATAATTTCCCTAATATGTTTCTTCAAGATGAAAATAGTCATAGAAATCCATCAAATATTAGGTTTGTGTATATTAAATAGACACACATTCCACCAACACCAAATGAACTCACCATCACACAGCAACAACAACTAAAGAAAAAGAAATCATGAGTTTGTGATGAAATTGGGGGGGGACAGAAGTAGTTAAAGTGGGAGGAGGTAGAAACTTTCAAAAGAAATTAAGTTAAAAAATAGCCATTCCACACCATATCTCAAAAAGAAGAAAATGTAATCACCTTAACATCATCATTATAGATAAAGAGTATAAATAAACTCTTACATAGTGCAAGGAGAACAGGCAGGAAAAGAAAATGAAATGGAGGCAGAGTTTGCATTGCAGGTATATGTCCTTTAAAGCTCTTTATTGATATAGTCCTGGGAGGTGGAAAAACTAGACTCTTAATTTCATTTTATAGATGGAGAAACTGAGGTAGAGAACTTAAATGATGTTCTGAAGATGATAGAACTAGAAAAAAAAGACTAGGTTTTCCTAACTGCTTCCCAGAGTTCAGTGATGCCCAAGTCATCTGGATGGGTAAGACGCCAGGGATTGAGGATTCAAGCAGGGTATGGCTTGGTACACTTGACTCTCTTCTGGTCTGTATTTAAACATCATTCAGAGCTCTCTTAGTATTTTTCCACTGGCCACATTCTCTTTGTAGAGCTTCTGCCTGCCTCTACTTGAAACCCTACCTCTTCCAAAAGTTTCCCTTAGTAGAGGAGCCGCTCCTATGTCATGAAAACCACCCAATCCAATTTGCAATTCTCTCATTGCCAATTCCTAGCTATGGTATGCTAGCAAAACACTCAGGATTCAACATAAATTCAGTCAGATCATAAACCAAGAGTGATGATCATATTCAATGATGTTTGGGTCTCAAAATAGTAAGATGTCATTGTGACTAGGCTGTCCCAAATCAGAGTGCCCTGCTTGAGTAAGGGAGAATGAGGTGTGAGCTCTGTCTCACAATGGATCCAGCACAGGTTCATGTCATCTTCCTTCTCAGGGATGGAGTGGGCAGTGGATCACCCCAACGTGAACTAGATGGATTAATTGCCTCTGATCCTGCTTCTAAATCCTTTCTATTTTTCATCTTTAGTAAGGGAATCTGCACTGACGAGCCATGCTAATCCTGTTGCCCTCTCAGACAACCCTTTCCCAAGAGCCTTTGCAGTTAATGCCTTCAATCAATAGGGTGAATTTCCTAGGCCTGCTGAGTTGGGGTTCAGAGAGATTTAAATGCCCTTTAATTGCTGCAGAAAAGAATTCACTGAACTCACACAGCCGCATTTCCTGGGATAACCTCATTATATTTATAGGTTCTTTCCAAAGAATCTCTTTTTAGGGTGTTTAGAGGTTTTCCCTAAAAGATCACTGAATTGTATCTCTATTTTTAAAGGCCTGAAAGCATTTCTCAGTGAATTTGAATGTTGGGAAACGTCTTAGCATTGCAACAGCCTTACGCTTTCATCCACTGTGATCTCACGCCGATCACAGAGTGTTGTATCCATCGAGATCAGCAGTTAGGTAGAAATGGGAAGAGAGAGAAGAGAATTCCCAGTTCCTCAGCCTGCATACCTCTTCCCAACGGAGCACATGTCAACACTTTTTTGGTAATGTATGTTGACAATGCTATTCCAAAGACAATCACACAAGAGATATTTGAGGAAACAGAATAAATGCAGGAGCCTAGAACATTCAGATAAGAGGACCCATGACATCATCCCCAGCCAAGGTCCAAGCATGTCCCTGCCTCATCATCACATTCTCCTTGCCCACAGTGTTGTTCGTGCCAGCAACAGTCAGCCAGAAACCTGCTCCATGCAGGAGAGAGCAATGGGCTTCCTGCACATGAAAAATAGAAATCCTTTGCATGCTGCACCTGGTTCAGAAAAAATGTTCACGGCAAGCAGGGAGCCAAAGTGACAACATGAGGGGAGATCGGAGGAAGGACTAAAATGTGGTATATGCACACTAGGATGCTATTCACTCATTAAGAGAAAGGATCACCCAGCATATGGTATATACCATGGAGGAAACTTGAGGACACCGTCCTGAGTGAAGTCAACCAGCTACACAAGGTTGATTAATGGAACCCCTTGCTCCCTGTCTGTCTGTGCCAATAATATTTAAATTCACAGAGACAGAAAGTTCAATGGTGGCTGTAAGAGGCTAGAAGAAAAAAAGAAGTGTGGAATTTGTATATCATAAGCATGGAAATTTAGTTTGAAGAGATCAAAGTTTTGGGAATCAACAGTGGGGACAGATGTCCAGAAATGCAAATGTATTGAACCCTACTCTTGGCAAAAATGACAAATTTTATGTTTTTATAAAAATTACACCAAGGTGAGTATTGTCGTGCATGCCTTTAATTCGTGCAGGAGACCAGAGCAGGAAAAAAATCACAGATTACACAATGAGTTCCTGGTAAACCTTTTTTCCCTCTTTTACTGAAAATAGATTCTTTTCTCACATAATACATTCTGATTATGGTTTCCCCTCCCTCTACTCTTCCCAGTTCCTCCCCACCTCCCCTACCACCTGGATCCACTCCCTTTCTGACTCTCATTAAAAAAGAACAGCCTTCTAAGAAATATTAATAAAATAAGCAAAATGAAATATATGGCTGAACAAGACAAAGAAACAGAAGGAAAAGGTCCCAAGAGAAGTCACAAGAAACAGAGACCCATGCATTCACACACTCAGGAGTCTTACCAAAATATTAAACCGGAAGCTATAATATCTATATGCCGAGGACCTAGTGCAGATCCCTGTCTGCCCTGTGCTTACTGCTTCAGTCTCTGCGAGTTCATATGAATTTTCTCATGTTGACCTAGAGGACTGTTTTCTTCTTATCCTCCTAGCTCTGACATTCTTTCTTCCTCCTCTTCTACGGGGTTTCCTGAGCCCTGCGGAAGGAATTTAGGGAGGAGTGTTCCAAGGCCTCTCACTCTAGAAATGCCTGACTATGGTTCTCTGTATTTCTTCCCCTCTGCTGCAGGAAGAAGTTTCTCTGGTGTTGGTAGAGCAAGGCACTGATCTATGAGTAGAGCAGTATATGAGTATTAGCAGAATATCATTAGAAATTATTTTATCACTACTTTTGTTTTTCAGGACAGTATTATTTGGTTTTACCCTAGATCCATGTTCTATCTAGTCCTTCATTACAGAAACCCTGTCTCAAAACCCAGGAGGTGGAGGGGAGATGGGCCAGGAAGGGAGGAAGTAAAGGAGACAACTACCTCACAAGCATGATTACCCAAATTTGGTCTCTAAAGCCCACATAAAGGTGTGAGGAGAGAGAGGATTCCACAGACTTCCCCCCGACTCTGTCCCTCTCTCTCTCTCACACACACCAATAACAATAATAATAATATTAATAATAAATAAAATTAAGAGAAAATGTGTTTTTGAATAACTTCAGCAGACCCAGAAGATTGTGTGTGTGTGTGTGTGTGTGTGTGTGTGTGTGTGTGTGTGTGTGTGTGTGTGTGAAATGACAAGTAATGTTTAGAGTGTGTGTGAGGCAACTAAGAATTATGTGCCTAACTGTCAGGCATTCAGATTAAAATGCTAAGAAACTCCAGTTAGACAAAAGAAGTGTGAGTTTTTGCAACATAAATGACCTGGAAGCCAAAAGTAGTGACATCTAACACAAAATGTTACACATTTTCTAAGAGGATGCAAGTTTGTCACCTTAGCAACAAATATGAAAAGAGAAAACTAGTTAAGTGTGTGGTACACGGGGCAGTGGGATAGAAGCATCAGCTATAAACTAGGCAGGTGTGTGGTACACAGGGCAGTGGGAAAAGGCATCAGTTATAAACTAGTCAGGTGTGTGGCACACGGGGCAATGGGATAAAAGCATCAGCTATAAACTAGTTAAGTGTGTGGTACACAGGGCAGTGGGAAAAAGCATCAGTTATAAACTAGTCAGATGTGTGGTACACGGGGCAGTGGGAAAAAGCATCAGTTATAAACTAGTCAGATGTGTGGTACACGGGGCAGTGGAATAAAAGCATCAGCTATAAACTAGTCAGGTGTGTGGTACACAGGGCAGTGGAATAAAAGCATCAGCTATAAACTAGTCAGGTGTGTGGTACACGGGGCAGTGGGATAAAAGCTTTAGTCAGGGACTCTTGTGCCACTGACTCTGAAAAAAAGGTTTTTCTCCTATGGGCCCCATAAAAAGAAAACCTTCCAAAGTGCTTACTTTGGCAGTGCACACTCAAAAATTGGAGACAAAAATGCAGAGAATTTCAGCATGGTCCCTGCACAAAGACAACAAATTTCTTTTTCATTTTTGTTATTTTTATTTGTCCTTATTTCTACAGATAAATGTAGTCCTCAGCTCTCAAGAAGACTTCTCTTTGCAACAGACAGAGATCATTTCAAAAAACCACAGCCAAAAAAACTTCAGAGTTATGGATCCCAGTCCCAGAGGACACATCTACAAATCAA
>PVIU01025186.1:0-24156 GCA_004026605.1 Ondatra zibethicus
AAGAAAATGTGCTCCTGTTCAAACAGTGGAAGGTGACTGAGCCTCAGCCTGCCTCCTTGCCATGTCACTAGCTGCCCAGGGCTGTTTCTGTTCAATGTTTCTAATAATTTGTCTTGTCTTTCAGCTGATGTCAATTTTGCATTGGAACTCAGTGACCTGAGGCACAGGCATGGTTTCCACATCATTTTGGTGCATAAAAACCAAGCCTCTGAAGCCTTGCTGCATCATGCTAACGAGCTGATCAGATTTGAAGAATTCATTTCTGATTTACCCCCCAGGTTACCACTGAAGATCCCAGTGAGTGGGTTTATGTTGCCTTTGCTGGTTCTTACTGGTAGATTTTAGAAGCTGAGATACAGCCCTCAGCCAGGGGTCACCAGGTGTGGGATGGTGTTCTTTGTTAAAGGTTGATCAGAGTTTGAAATAAGCTTGGAAACCTTAAATTCTTGTCTTGAATAGATACAGATGAATTTTCTTTTAATGCTTTTCAAACTCGTCTAGAGAACCAACCTTGTGACTTTATCTCAGAGATAGATACTTGATACTGTCCCCAAGGCTAAAGGCACTGTATATCAAATGGATGAAACAGTGAAAGAAGAGTTTAAGTTGTTTTGGTCTCAGGTATTATGGGTAGAGAACATGGTGAGAGCTCACATGCACTTGTTTGTCTGGCTACAGATAAGCAGAGTAGATGTGCATTTTGGATGATTTCTTCCCAAACTGCAGCAGGTGCAGAGGCTGTGCTTTTTACAGTGTTTCTTGTCATGCATGGGTGTGACATTGCATGTTGTAGGCCATACATACTAGGAGAGTGTGAGCACATTGCTAGGAACAGCATTGCTGTTAGACTTGATTTGGGATAAGGATGACTGCCACAGGCTGAGCCATGCATAGAACTGTTAGGGGAATGCATGTGTAACTCTGAAAGAAATTCTAACAGTGGTGGAAAGGACCTCCAGTATGGGTATTCCAGGAGGATGACATTCCCATACATTAAGTGGATTTTAATGCATAATTTAATAACTTCACAGTTGCAAGTGTATATTAGAAATGACCTGGTCCAACCCAGTACTTGTGACATAAGTCTGTAATCTCAGCATTTAGAAGTTAGCAGCAGGGATATCACAAATTCCAGGTCAACCTGTGCTGCATAGCTCCTATCCAGCTAGGGCTGCATTAGTGAGACCCTATCAAAAACAGGGAGAAAGAATGGCATCCAGCACGCTCACAGGAGGAAGGTAGAAATTAGTGCTTAAAAGAAGCAGGTTGGCAGCCACAGCAAAGCAGACTCGGGTCCACCAGCCCACCTGCTGGTCCCAGTTGCCAGCAAACCCAGACTCTGTCCTAGTCAAAATCATTTAAGGGATGATTCCCAGTGTTTACAGTTTAGCATTGTTTTCCAAGTCTTAAAAATAGATAAAAAATTTTAAATCATATCTTTTTTAAAAAAAAAAACTTAGTATCAAAACTTGGGTGTATTTCCATGCCCACATAAAATACTGGCACAAATTGCCCATATGTTTAGCCATTGGATTGCTAACTGATAAGCCAGGTGGTGGCGATACACACCTTTAATCCCAGGAGGCAGAGGCAGGCAGATCTGTGAGTCTAAGGCCAGCCTGGTCTACAGAGTGAGTTCAGGACTGCCAGGGCTGCACAGAGAAACCCTGTCCCAAAACAGAACAAATAAACAAACGAAAACGAGTGCCGACTGACAGCTTGCCTTTGATTTGTTTAAGAAGTCTGCCTATTATTAGACATGTATTTCTACTCAATTTTTATCATCTCCAGCAGCTCACCCAGGGTGGCTTGAGATTACATTCTCAGCTATGGTAGCTCTGGGCAGAAGTCACTGGCACGGTCTTACTTGTTCTCCAAGAAGGTGACATTGATTCCTACTCTTACAGTGAAAAGTGTCTCTTCCTATTCTTATCAATGAGAATGTATTTTAAAATGTTTGCCAGTGTGACAGGTAAAAAGTGCTGTCTGTAGTTGGCCACCTTACTAAACTTTTTTTTTTAATAACAAATCTCTTTTGCTGTTGCCCTTGAATATTTTTTTCTGTGGCTCCCAGATTTAGCCCTCTCCACAATTATCTTCATTTTCCTAACATTTTTACAGTTCTATTTCTTTTTTTTTTTTTTTTTTTTTTTTTTTTTTTTTTGGGAACCGAGGACACTAAACCCAGGGCCTTGTACTTTCTAGGTAAGCACTCTACCACTGAGCTAAATCCCCAACCCCTGTTCTATTTTTCTTTCTTTCTTTCTTTCTATCTGTCTTCCTGTCTATCTTAGTTTTTTGATACAGGGTTTCTCTGTTGCCCTGGCTGTCTTGGAACTCGCCCCATAGACCAGGCTGGCCTCAAACTCAGAGATCTACCTGCCTCTGCCTCCTGAGTGCTAGGATTAAAGATTTACACAGCCACTAGCTGGCCCTAGTTCTTGATACACACATTTCAGGCTATCTGGAGGGTTTCTGACCTTAGAAGTAATAGGCTCTTAACTGACATGTACAGCTCATTAGTTTTTAATATTTACTGAGATGCACTTGCAGTTTGAAATGGTTTCCATGTGGTGTCTGCCAGTTGGTGGTGATTCCCTTTTCATCCAGGCAGCTGTCACTGGACTCTAGGTTGGTCTTTTCTGGATGTTGTATAGAGACAGAATCACTCAATATATCTGTACCTAGCTGATTATTGGAAACAACATGCAGTTACACTGAATGAGTTTAGCCTTTCCCGTCAAAGTTGCTGTCCCTACCTCTTCTGAAGTGAAGACAGCACTTGTTCTTGTTTTGACTGAAGTAACTCTTTTCCCCTGTGTTTGCAGTGCCACACTCTGCTCTATGTTTATAACCTACCAGCAAATAAAGACGGCAAGAGCATCAGCAACAGGCTTAGGCGCCTGTCTGATAACTGTGGTGGCAAAGTGCTGAGTATCACAGGCTGCAGTGCAATTCTCCGCTTTATAAACCAGGACAGTGCAGAGCGGGCCCAGAAGCGAATGGAAAATGAAGATGTCTTTGGTAACAGGATCATTGTGTCGTTTACTCCAAAACATAGAGAGTTCCTTGAAACCAAGAACTCAAATGCAATTGCGGATAAAGTGAAGTCTCCCAAAAAAGTTAAGAACTCAAAATTGTGCCTCATCAAAGACACAAGTGAACAGTCACCCAGTGCCAAAGCCGTGCCTGGCAAAGGGTTGCAGGCAAATTCTGGATCTGCTACAAAAAACACAAGCATTAAAAGTTTACAGGTAACTTGGATATTGCTTGCCTTTTGATGTTTATGGTAGGTTTGGTTTCTTTCTGTGTGTCCTGTGCCTGCCAGCTCCTGTTGTGTCCTTTTACTTTGTTTTTTGCTGAGACTCAGTGGCCTTACAGTTTGTATAGGATCTAACTCATCTGAGATTTTAGGGTTCAAGGCCATTGCACTTGTGTCTTTAAAGGAGCTGTGCCGAATGGAGTCAAAGACTGGCAGCAGAAATGGTGAGCACCAGCAAGGCCATGGGAGGTTGGCAGCACTGCCTAATGGTGGCCTAAGCACTTCAGTGCCCACCCTGAAGAACACAGGCATGACGGAGCCATTTTACAGAAGCAATCAGAAGTATGTCCAGTTTTTCTTGTAGCTGCTTCTATGAAATCATGGGAGACCTGTGATAATTTACTCTCAAATTCTCCTTCCTGTTAGAAAAGAGAACCTCGGTTCCCCGAGTGCTGCCAGCTCTCCTGTAGAGAAGAAGGAGAGAGAGGAGACTGTCTTCCAAGTGAGCTACCCATCTGCATTCAGCAAGCTGATCGCCTCGAGGCAAGTCAGCCCTCTGCTCACCTCTCAGTCTTGGTCTCCGAGGTAAGTCCAGCTTGCTCACCTGTGGGTGGATATGCAGCCGGAAGGTTACAGGTCCTGCATTAGTTATTGAGACTGTGCACCCTGAGGCAGGTCTGCCATCTTCCCTGCCAGACCTTATTTACAGGTTACCGTAGCTGACACTCAGAGGCAATGCTTTCCTCCATTGTTCCTTCCTCCATTTGGAAATCTAGGTGATTCCATATCAACAGGGAAGGACATTAAGATGTCCTTATGGTCAGGTGCATGCCTATGTTCCCAGCATTTGGGAATCTGAGGCAGGAGGATCATGAGCCTGGGTTATATAATGAGTTCAAGGCCAACCTGTGTTAACTTTGCAAGACCTTAAATAAAAAGTCAATTAGACAAACAGCATCTTGCTCTCTTTGTGTTGAGGGAAGCCAAAATGAGATGTGCATTGGCTACTCTTAATATGTTACTTTGTAGGAGGCTGCTGTGAGACTTGGCAGACCGGGCTGCCATAAAGGCCTGTTTTTATACTGCATTTGCTATGCAGAGCTGGTTAAGAATCACTCTGGAAAAACCAAGCCCAGTGGCACACGCCTTTAATCCCAACACTTGGGAGGTTTAGATTTCTATGAGATTGAGTCGAGCTGGTCTACTTAGTAAATTTCAGCACAGCAAGAGCTATGTAGTGAGACCTTATCTCAGAAAAAAAAATTTAAAAAAAATTTACTGCAGAAAGGGAATGTACAATTTCATGTAACAATTGACCTCAGAGCCTGCCTTATTTGTGATAGTCGGCTTTGTAAGTCAGAGGAGGTTAACCTTACATAAGATTAGAGGCTAAGTTTGTGAGACTAAGTGCCCAGAGTGGGATTTTAATTTAGCAAGGCTTCCTATATTTTCTCTGTTTTGCTTTAAATATTTCTGTGAAATAACATTTGAAACTGAATGATTTTTTATTGAGTCCAATTCATAGTACTTTAGACAGTAAACCTAAATCAGCATACGCTTAAGGTAAATCCACTGCAAAATCAAATAGGAAAGTCTCTGTTATCTATAGTTTCAGACAAAGCTGAACTGGTAGAACCCGGTACATAGAACTGTTCATACCTTGTGTGTTCTCTGCAGGAGTATGTCTCCAAACCTTGTAAACAGAGCTTCGCCACTTGCTTTCAATGTTGCCAATCCCAGCAGCAGTGCTGACTGCCCAGACCCATTTGCAAATGGTGTTGATATCCAGGTCAGCAATGTGGACTATAGGCTGTCCCGGAAGGAGCTGCAGCAGCTCCTCCAGGAGGCCTTTTCCAGGCATGGCCAGGTACCTTCACTCTTGTTATTAGGGTAATTGGTTTGGGTTTTTGGAAGTGTGTGGCATTTTTAAGGCAGGATCTCAACTCTGTAGCTCAACTAGCCTCAACTATGGGAGAGTCCTTCTGCCTCAGCCTCCCAGTTGATGTGATTAAAAGCACAAGCCACAATGCTCAGCTTCACTCTTTCATTGTTTTAAAGATATATTTTAAATTAGTTATGTGGATGTGTGTATCTGTGAGGGTATGTGCACATGGATGTGGGTGCCAGAGGTGTCAGGTCTTTTGGAGCTAAAGTTACAGTAGGTTTTAAGCTCACCAGCATGGATGCTTTGACTGAACTCTGGTCCTTTGAAAGAGTAATATATGTAGGCTCTTATCTGCTGAGCCATTTGTTCTTCAGCTGCCTCTCCCAACACCCCCCACCCCCCCTGCTTGTTTTACCCCTGGTAGAGTTCAATACCAGAGGGCCTAATGGGACACACAGAACCACAGCTAGGACATGGGTGTGACTGGACAGATTGGAAAGAAGTATAAAACACGTAAGAGAAAATGAAGCTAGTCATGAGAAGTGTCTGTCATAGATAGAGGAACTTACTAAAAACTATATCCAGAAATACAGAAAATCTAAAGCAGTGGTTCTCAACCTTCCTAATGCTGCTACCCTTTAATACAGTTCCTCATGTTGTGGTAACCCCCAATCATAAAATGACTTTCATTGCTGCTTCATAACTGTAATTTTGCTACTGTTATGAATTGTAAGGTAAATATCTGATATGCAGAATATTTGATATGCTACCCCTGTGAAAGGATCATTCGATCCCCAAAGGGGTTGTGACCCACAAGTTGAGAACCACTAGTGTAAAGGAATATTGGCTATTTCTTATTGTATTTTAATTTACCCAGTCCAGTATTTAGGTATAGTTTGCTTTTTAAAAAAATGCACTTTTTATAGACCTGCTATTTTGTAGAGTCAGAGAAACCCTGTTCTCTGAGTCTGCCTCTGAGTGACATATGCCAGAGCACACAGGCAGGCTGTCCAGGCCAGCTTCTCTGAAGATCATCTACACTCTGGTCACCTGTAGTACCTTATTCAGACAAGTCACCTCATGCAGGCCCTGACATCTAGTAGCATATTCTCCTACAGTTCATTCTCGTTTTTGAAGATGACGGGCTCTGGGTAGATATTGGTAGTGCTCTGTTTCATTTTGTCCTTTTGTAGGTCAAGAGTATTGAGCTCAGTCCTCATACTGATTACCAGCTCAAGGCCATTGTGCAGATGGGAAACCTGCAAGAAGCAATCTGTGCAGTGAACAGCCTCCACAGGCACAAGATTGGCAGCAAGAAGATTCTGGTCTCACTCTCCACGGGAGCTGCCAACAAATCACTTTCTTTGCTAAGGTAAAAAACAGTATCCAAGCCAGGCCGTGGTGGTGCATGCCTTTAATCTCAGCACTTGGGATGCAGAGGCAGGCAGATCTCTGAGTTTGAGGCCAGCCTGGTCTACGAGAGCTAGTTCCAGGACAGCTAGGACTGTTAACACAGAAAAACCCTGTCTAGAAAAACAAAACAAACAAACAAAAAATACAGTATCCAAGCCATTCACTTCAGAACATAACAAACTGAGCCACAAATGGTTTGGAAAATAATAAATAGATTTTATCACCTGTATAATCCTCCTGTATACAATAAAGGTTATTGTAAATTGATAGGGTTTGAAATCTGCCCTCTGGCTTTTGTTCAGGTCATTACTCAAAAGCCAAAGCTTGAACTTGGCAGACCTTTGAGACTGAAGTAGCATATTGCTTGCCCAGAACAGGTTCTAAGACTAACGGACTACTATAGTAACACGCAGAAGCCTGAAAAGGGTAAAATCCAGACTGGAGTTCTAGTGCAGTGTCTTCCTGAAGACTGGGTCAGTATGGGCTCTTGTGACTATTCATAGCAGGTCTCCATGCTGCTTTGGTTCTCCCGCTGTGGGAGCTAGTGAAATGGGATTCATTCTGAGTATTGGAATATCAAGGACCTTCTCTGGTTGTACTTAGACAGTATTTGAAGTTTGTTTTTTTTTTTTTCTTAGAATAAAAATAATACTCAGGTTTTTGCAGTGTCTGGGCCTCTATTCCTGTGGCTCCAGTACCTTTTTTTGTAAAGAGTAATGAAGATGCTACTGTGTGCAGTTACATGTCCAGCCACATGCAGGAATCCCAGCCCCATATATCTAACACATGAGCCACCCATGACAGGAGATAATTCAAGCTATTCTGCCTTCACTTGGACTTAAACACAATGTGTGTCCCTCCCCCTGTCCTTAGGAGACCCCATGTCTTTCTGCTGCACTGATGTGGGAAGTCCTGTTACTGAGTCCCAGGGAATCCTAGGGAATGACTTGATAATCTTTTTTGGCTTGATCATAAAATCTTTCTGATTTTCTTTTAAACTTTTCTGAAAAGTAAACTCTTGATATCAAATTCGGAAGTTTACTCTGCATGTACATTGTGTTAATTTTATAAACCTTTTAAAAACACACTTTGGCTGGGTGGTGATGGCACACACCTTTAATCCCAGCACTAGGGAGGTAGAGAGCCTGGTCTACAGAGTGAGTTCCAGGGCAGTACAGAGAAATCCTGTCTCTTGAAAATCCGGGGTGGGGGGGGGAGAAGAAAACATATATAATATGTAATATACAGGAATAGGCACCTCTCTAACTTGTGGCTTTTGTCCTACAGTGCAGAAACAATCTCAATTCTTCAGGATGCTCCTGCCTGTTGTTTGCCTCTCTTTAAATTTATAGACATCTATGAAAAGAAGTAAGTTTTGTTTATTGTTCTGTTGATATAGTCAGTAGTGATTGGTAACTTCAGACAAAAAATTATTATGCTCACCCTTAAGGAACTTCTCACAGAGAAGGTTCTGATCAGATTGGAAATTTGAATCTAACACTTTTTTAAAATTTTTTTAAAATCATTTTATTCTTAATTTTTAAAATTTTTTATTTTTTATTTTCATGCGTGTAGATATTTTGCCATGGTGTCAGGTGCCCTGGAACCGTAATTACAGACAGGCAGTTGTGAGCTGCCATGTGGGTGCTAGGAATTGAACCTGGGTCCTCTGGAAGAGCAGTCAGTGCTCTTAACCACTGAGCCATTTCTCCAGCCCTAAACTTTTATTTTTAGCAAAATTATACTCAAGTTTCTATTTTATTGCTGTGAAGCTATGACCATGGAAACTGTTCTAAAAGAAAACATTTAATTGGGTCTGGATTACTGTTTCAGAGGTTTAGTCCATTATCATCATGGTGGGAAGCATGATGTTAAACAGGTAGCCATGGTGCTGGAAAAGGAGCTTGTGAGTTCTACATTCAGATCCACAGACAGCAGGAAGAGAGAGAGACTGGGCCTGGTTTAAGCTTCTGATACTTGAAAGCCCACCCGCAGCGATGTACTTCCTCAGACAAGGCCACATCTCCTAATAGTGCCACTCCCTATGAGCCTGTGGGGGCCATTTTCATTCAAACCACCACAGTTCTGAAAGCTAAGCTTTTTTTTTTTTGTTTTACCAACTAGTTTTATTACTCTTGGGATGGCATTTGTGAGCTTGCTCTATACTTTAGACAGGGACTAGAATTTTCAGCATGCAGTATGCAATGCACAGCAGGAGTTACAAAAAGCTGAGGCACTGCATAAAATGCAGATTTGCAAAGAGCATGGTTCTGTAACCAAAGAGTTTGTTAGAAGGAAAGAGAAAATCTCACAAATTCTTCTATGAATCACAGAGAAATGTCAGTGAAAAGGAGGTTCATGGAAGAGAGAATGCTTCAGAGATCCAAAGGAAGGCATCACAGAGGTGTGGCAGTTACTCCATGAGTAATGAGCCATTCATTGCATAAGTGGAGGAATGGGGGCAGAGAAGTATGGTGGTTAGAGCCATCTTCAAGGACAGGAAGAAAGAGGGAACGTTCTGCACCAGGCCCAATTCTGTCTGATGCAATTGAACTACAAGGACTGTGTGCCACAGAAGTTTTAAGTCTTTCTGAGACCTGGTGGCATGTATTGATAATTCCAGCATTTGGGAGTGCAGATCAGAACATCAGGAGTTCAAGACATACTCAGCTGTGCAAATGTCAGACTCGAGATACTGTCTCAAAAACTAAATAAGTGGATGGGCTAGAGCAGAGGTTCTCAGCTTGTGGGTAGCAATCCCTTTAGAGGTCAAACAACCCTTTCACAGTGGTCAAATATTAGATATCCTGCATATCAGATATTTACATTATGATTAGTAACAGTAGCAAAATTATATTTATGAAGTAGCAACAAAAATAACTTATGCTGGGGTGGGACACCATAAGATTAGAAACTGTATTAGTTTCAAAGAATTAGGAAGGTTGAGAACCACTGTCTAGAGAGATGGCTCAGCATTTAGGAGAAGCACTGGCTGTTTTGCAGTGAACCCAGTTTCAATTCCTAGCACCCACAGGGTGGCTCACACCCACCTATAACTCTATCTCTAATGGATATGATGCTATTTTTTGACCTCCAAGGGCATTGTACACATGTGATGCACAGACATACATATAGGCAAAACATGTATGCACATCAAATAATAATTTTTTTTTTAAAGAAAAAGGAGATTCAAGTTCCTGTGAATCAGGATCAGATAACTGATGTTGGATAGAAAACAAGATGGCAAAATTAAAGGTAGAAAACATTTGACCTGGGACTATGGTGGGGACAGTTAAACAGGAAACAGGCATGAAGTTTGAATGGGATCACAGTGTTAGGTCTTGGACATAAAAGTTTTGGGCACTGTTGGAGTCTTGATACAGAGAGTTGGAGTGCTATTTTGGAGGCTCTGTGAGAGACATGTTGGCTCTGAAAGTCCTGGCTGCTATGTTGACTAGGCATTGTGATGGGCAGGGAATCAGATAGGGTCAGAAGAGATGGGGTGGGGGGAGGGAGAGGTAGAACTGGATGGAAGACCAGGGAAACAAGCAATGTCCCAGGGTGAGGGTGGTGGGGTAAGGAAAGTATGTGGAAAAGAACATGCCAGGCATATGGGCTGAGGAAGCGGGGTGAGGTTGAGGGACAGCTGGTGACGGACAGCCAGGAGGAGGGACAGCCAGGAGGAGGGACAGCTGGTGACGGACAGCCAGGAGGGAAGAGGTTTAGGGCCTGAGCAAATGTCAGCCCTGAGAGATGAGTTAATTTTACTCTCAAGGATCAGAGAGCTTATGACTAAGAATGAGAGAATAGAGAGTATGTGGGGAGACCCCAGGGACTGCTGTTGGTAGGAAAGAAGCCTGATGGGTCTGGGGAACTGGCAATGGAACCTGGAGAGATTGGAGGAATTGCCAGTACCCAGGCCAAACCCCACCCAGGCCTAATCACATACTATCCTCATTCAGCATCATGAGGTACAACTTACCACAGCGTTTTAAAGACAGCAAAATTAAGGTTCAAATTGGTTGAGTATCTTGACTTAAGTTTACAAAGGCTGAAGTAGAGTCTGCATGTGAGGAGCCACATGACTGCAGGACTGGATGAGTTCAGTCATGGGGGAAGCCATTCTATGTTGCTTTATTTAGACAGGTCAGGTATTTCTACATAAGAAAAACATTCTAGGGCTAGGGAGATGGCTCAGAGGTTAACAGCACTTACTACTTACTACTCTTCCAGAGGTTTTGAGTTCAATTCCCAGCGACCACATGGTGGCTCACAACCATCTGTGATGAGATCTGGTGCCTTCTTCTGGTCTGCAGGCACACATGCAGACATAACACTGTATACATAATAAATACATAAATCGTTTTTAAAAAGAAAAGAAATATTCTAAGACAACATCTCTTTCCTGTTCTTAGGTATGGACACAAGTTAAATGTGTCTGATTTATATAAATTAACAGACACAATTGCAATCCGTGAACAGGGAAACGGGCGGCTGGTGTGTCTCTTACCCAGCAGCCAGGCCCGCCAGAGCCCTCTGGGCTCTTCCCAGTCACATGACGGCTCCTCCACGAACTGCAGCCCAGTTCTTTTTGAAGAGTTGGAATATCATGAACCTGTCTGCAGGCAGCACTGCTCTAACAAGGACTTCAGGTACATCGGCACCCTCCAGAGTGTGAGCAGGGAATGCTTTCCACTCCTGAGAAGCACCAGCTCACTGCTTGCTGTCTTTCCTGCAGTGAACATGAATTTGATCCAGACTCTTACAAGATCCCTTTTGTGGTCCTCTCTTTGAAAGCATTTGCACCTCAAGTTCATAGTCTTCTCCAGACCCATGAGGGCACTGTGCCTTTGCTAAGGTGAGCAGTGTCAGCCGTTGGGAGGAGTGCAGTGTCGCTCCTGCAGTCTGCTCCTGACCGAACCAAGGGTTAGAAATAGGGCTCTGTCCTGGGGTTGAAGCTTTAAGAAGTGGATCCGTGTACTCAGTATTTCAACAAGAAATTGGGCTTATGTTGAATTTCACAAACATAAACATGAGGACAGTTTCTTCTCTGTAGGAGAGAGCTGCATCCAAACTGAAGCTGCACAAGCGCCAGTAGAGTGCATCATTTCACCTGTGATCAGGTTCCAAAGCTGTAGAGAAAAGTTCTCATCAGAGTACACTGGGCCACAGACAAAGACCAGACTTGGTGGCCTTGGCAGCCAGTATACTTTATCTAACTTCCTAGTGAACACTGCCCAGGGATTTCTAGAGCTGTTAGAATATCACAGAGACCAGTACTATAGCAGTTATTTCTCAGCACATACAGATTAAAGCCTGCTGTTGAGCCTGCACTGCCTTTTCTATTATTTTCATTTAACACCCCCCCCCCCATTTCAGCTTTCCAGATTGCTATGCTGCGGAGTTTGGTGACCTAGAAATCGTGCAAGACAGCCCCAGGGGTGTCCCTTTAGAGCACTTCATCACCTGCATTCCAGGAGTGAACATTGCCAGTGCTCAGAATGGTGTCAAAGTAGTGAAGTGGATTCACAACAAGCCCCCACCTCCCAACACTGGTAGGTGGGCAGGGATTAGGGATTAAGGCCTAAGCTTCCTCCTGTCTACAGGGAGGCCAGGAGAAAGTTGTGGCTTTGATTTTAAAATGTCTCCTCTGATCTTAAGACTCCCCAGATGCTAAGGGGTTGGTAGAGTCTGACTTTTGAAGATATCAGCATTGGGCCAGCAAGATGGCTCAGAGAGTAAAGGAGCCTACCATGAAGACTGACAACCTGAGTTTGAGCACCAGGATCCATATGGTGGAAGGAGAGGACAAGCTTCCACAACTTGTGCCATGCCATGTGTGTGCACAGGTGCACGCGCAAACTCACGCACGTGCATGCTTGTGCTCTCTTCCTTCTCTTTGTCCCTAATGTGTCTTCCTTCCTAGGCTTGTACCTCTGTTTCCTGTACAGGAAAGGTGAGAGGGTACCTGGGAACCTGAGTCAGCAGCTTTGGGGGAGCTCTGCAGAAGCTCCTTCCTGAACCTATCCTCTCCCTTGGTTTCAAGCTGCTCATGCTCTGTCCTGTGCCATGAATTCACAAATCTCTTCCACTTCTATAAGTTTTTTGTCTGATTTTTTTTTTAGGTTTTACATTTTGATTTTTAACTTTTGTATTATTATTGGAGATAGCTCTTGAACTCATGGGTCCTCTTGCTTCAGCCTGTCTTGCCCCAGTACTGAGACTAAGGGCACTTGCCACTCTTTTACCTCAACCTAGGTTAATTTTGTTTTTTGTTTAAAGCTTTTATGAGGTGTGAGTCCTTGAGGTAGTGCTTAACCCTGGTGGTGCAGACCTGATTATCATAGCATTTAGGAGACAGAGGAGGCTTAATTTAAGTTTGGTCTTCATAGGGTGGTCCATCCTGCTAGGCTTCATAGTGAGACTGTCTCAGGAAGGAAGTACGTAGATAGATCTGTTTCTGAGTCTGTTTTCCATCCTGCTCCAATTACTGCCTCCTATATCTTTGTGGGTAATATTTCAACTCCATTATTGGTTAACTGCACTTTCATGGATCATCTGCCCGGGACCCATCTATACTGTGTCTGTGGGAGAAATACTATCCAAATGGCCAAGTTACAGAGAGATCTTTGAAATATTGCCAATATAGTCTGGGAAATCCTTGTTCATCTTCACTTCTACCATAACCCTAGAGTGCTCTGTGCTTTCCTTTGACACCTTTTGAGAATTATGGGACTGGTTTGCCTGTCTATGGTAGGATAGCCTGGTTGTTTGATTCTGTGGCTCCTGTGTGTACAAGCTGAAACTTGAAACAGTGGCTTGCTGTGTAGTGAACACACTATGAATGTTTACTATGTCAGTGAAATCATGCCTAAGGTCTTCTGTGTTTTTTTTTTTTCCTTCTCTAGACCCTTGGCTTTTGCGTTCTAAAAGTCCTGTGGGTAATCCCCAGCTGATCCAATTCAGCAGAGAAGTAATTGATTTACTGAAGAACCAGCCGTCTTGTATATTACCAATTAGCAATTTCATCCCTTCATACCATCACCATTTTGCAAAGCAGTGTCGAGTTTCAGATTATGGATATTCCAAGCTGATTGAGCTATTAGAAGCAGTGCCTCATGTGTTACAGGTAAAGGGTACGAGGGATTATTTGTTCAAAGAAAGGAGTGTTCTTCCATGACTTCAGCTGCCACAGCCAAAGACACAGACAGATAGTACCTCATTTATCAGAAAGCCATACTCAGCTAAACATCCTGTTAGAACTTGCTTCAAAATGCAGCTGCCCTCTCCAGTTTTGAGGGAACTACAAATTTCCAACCTGGACAAATTCCCTAGAGGCCTGTGAGCATTTTCCTTCCAGTGTCTGTGGGCTGACACCTTTCTTGCAGTGTTCTCTAGGATGCTCATTACAAGGGGCTCCTGTGAGCATCATTTTCTTACATGTTGATACCTACCAGGGAGTCGAGGACTCTACCCTTCATGATTTGGACATTAGTCACTGAACTAGAGTTTAGCCTTGGATTATTATCTAGGCTGCCTGTAACTTACCCTGAAGACAGTGTTTTCATAATTTCCCACTTGTTAAAGAGGCTTGAAAAACTTAAGCTATCTTTTCAAGACAGGATTTCTCTGTAGCTTTGAAGCCTGTCCTGGAACTCGCCCTGTAAACCGGGCTGGTTTCAAACTCAGACACAGAGATCGGCCTGTCTCTGCCTCCTAAGTGCTGGGATTAAAAGTGTGTGCTACCACCACCTGGTGACTACTTTAGCTATCTTTTAGATTTGAAATTAGTCATTCAGACTGAGCACATGCTCTTCCTCTTTGTGCTCATGATCATTTGAGACAACAGCACTTTGAAAACAAATGAACCTGGCCCCAGACAGCTGGACCATTGTTCTTTTCAACTATATATGTTGAATTTTGTCCATTTCAGATTGCAGACATTATACATAGAGGGAGATAGTCTGAGAGTAACAAGAACAAGAAAGATAGAGATGAGGTTGACATAACATATCTTTTGAGTTTTTCAGTATAAATAATGAGAACATTTCATTTTCAGATTCTTGGAATGGGCTCCAAACGTCTGCTGACCCTCACTCATAGGGCCCAGGTGAAGCGCTTTACTCAGGATTTACTAAAACTTCTCAAGTCCCAGGCCAGCAAGCAGGTCATTGTGAGAGAGTTCTCACAGGCTTATCATTGGTGAGATTTTTTTCCTACAAGTTTCAAACAATCCTCTCACGTTTCCATTAAGCAGAGTTTTGTAAAGCTTGTTACTGTGGCAATGAGTTTTACTCATTTTTTATCCTTTTGCCATTTTAAAACTTAGGTGTTTCTCAAGGGACTGGGATATCACAGAATATGGTGTATGTGAGTTGATTGATATCATATCAGAGATCCCAGACACAACCATCTGCTTGTCCCAACAAGATGATGACATGGTCATTTATATCCGTAAGAGAGGTATGTGGAGGGGTGTTGCCTATCTCAGTAGTGCCTTTGTTTTTTTTGTTTTGTTTTGTTTTGTACTTTTGAGGCCCAGCTTCACTGTGTAGCCCAGGCTGGTTTGGACTTAGAGTAGTACTCTGACCTCAGCCTCCCAAAGTGTTGGGATTGCAGGCATGATTCCAGTTATCGATTACTTTTAAATGAAATAGGTTTTTATTTTGTTTGTTTGTTTGTTTTGGGGGGTTGCCCTTTTCCCCCCTTTTCCATGGACCAAGTGCCTGTGGTTTTTTTTTGTTGTTGTTGTTGTTGTTTTTTTGTGGACTATGTGGCTGAGGAAGGCAAAGCTGACCTCTGTGACCCCAGCAGTGCCCTGCAGGTTGGAAGTAAGCACAGTGGATGGGAGTCTGATGTGTAATATCCTTTGTCTTTTAAAGAACGAACTCAGGATGAGATAGAAAGGACAAAGCAGTTCTCTAAGGATGTTGTGGACTTGCTGCGCCACCAGCCCCACTTCCGGATGCCGTTTAACAAGTTCATTCCCTCTTACCACCACCACTTTGGCCGACAGTGCAAGCTTGCATACTATGGATTTACCAAGCTGCTTGAACTTTTGGAAGCCATACCTGAGATTTTACAAGTAAGTGAAGAGATTATCTAATTCTTTAAGTGTTTTTCTGAGCAGTGTATAGAGAGGTGTTGTTACTGTTTTTAGTTATGAGTCTGAAATATTCTCATCAGCACAACTGTATTTTGACCTGTTAGTAATTTTAGGTAATGGAGGATTTGTTCTGTAATCCCAGAATTTATGAGGTAGAGGCTGGGGAATTCTAAGATCTAAGAGGCTGGGTTAAACAGCAGGATTCCACCTCAAAAATATCTTCAACTTGTGTTAGGGTAATCACTGAAAATAGGAGAGATGGTTTAAATGTTAAACTGGCTATTTTTTGAGCAGCACCATACTTCCCAAATCCCTTTGGTTAGAGGTGGGGTGAAAGAATTCATGCCAAACTTTCCTGGGGGGGATGGATTTCTATTATTAATTTTATTAACATGATCTTTGATTCCAGATGTGTCATTAAAACTTTCTATTGTTGTGAAATATACATACTAGAATTTACTGCCAGGAAAAGGAACATCCTACATACGTGTTTGCGTGCCCAGGGAAGAGCTCTCTGACCTTGCAGAACTGTGCCTTTGTAACCACACTCCCATCTTAAATGACCAATGTGTAGGTTTTCGTGCCATTTAACTCTACATACAATCATGTGTTTGGACCCTTCATTCCTCCCTATGTGTTTGTTAAGGTGTTAGAATGTGGAGAAGAGAAAATCTTGACTTTGACCGAAGTGGAGCGATTTAAAGCTCTAGCTGCCCAGTTTGTTAAGCTTCTGCGGTCCCAAAAGGATAACTGCCTTATGATGACAGATCTGCTCACAGAATATGCTAAAACTTTTGGTTATACATTTCGTCTACAAGACTACGACGTCAGTTCGGTCTCTGCTTTGACACAAAAACTCTGCCATGTTGTAAAGGTAAGCCGATGTCCTTCTACTGAGTAGGCTGTGGCATGGCCTATGTGGGGTGTTGTATGTACTGCAGCATCTCTGTTCCCTGTGTGTATTGCTGTTGCTTTACAGCTGTGTGTCAGTGAAACTTTACTAGGTAATAGGAGGTGGCTTGATTTGATACTTTAGACTGATGGTCTTCCTTTTATATCTTTATTTATGACCTTTCTAAACTGATAAGGTCACTTTTTATCCTAGGGTATGAGTGCTCAGGTAAAGTTGAATCCTTCCAGAGAGTTTCCAAGGTTCTTGGGATATGGTATCATGTGTCTTCCATGGATCCTGACTCATTTAGGAGTCATCCTAAGAATAAACACTAGCTTAGAATTGCCCTTGTGACTGCAAAACCCTTTTAGAAGTCACATTCCTTCCTCTTCCCTGCCCTCTTATGTTGAGCTGACCCTTCCACTTATAGGTAGAGCAGCTGACAGTTTCTAGAACATCTGTAGCACAGGACTAGGGGACATAGAGCAGCTGACAGTTTCTAGAACATCTATGTATAGCACAGGACTAGGGGACATAGAGCAGCTGACAGTTTCTAGAACATCTATAGCACAGGTCTAGGGAACAATTGCCAGGAGGAAGAAATGGAAAGGGAAGCAAGAAGTGGTGGCACCATCAATCACACAGAGGGAATCTGGTTATATACTGATTATTGTTAGGTTAGAAGAAACAGGAAGGGAGTGACCAGTTGAATTCTGAGACTTCGGTGGGTGGTGGTGACTGGCGTGCTCCTAAGAACAGCACTTAGAGTAGGCTCAGCAATGTCAGTGTGTCAAGGGAGAGTGGTAGGAGGATATGCCACAGCTGTTCGCTAGCTTGCTTGTGAGAGGAAGTGTGTGAGGGCCACAGCTGGACACAGGATGAAGAGAACTGATGAGTACTGGCCTGATATGCAGGTGCTGCAGTTGAGTTTGTCTGCGAGTGCCAAAGAAGGATGACTTGAGAAATGAGCAGACAAAGACAAGAAGGGCTTCTGGGAAATGAACAGACACAGGAGGTGGGAGGCAGACCAGAAGGACAGACTGCCTTAACACAGCAGTGAGGGCTGTTGGGTTGGCCCTAGTAAAGTTAATTCTGGTATTTGTCTCCATGAAAATAATGCTATGTTGCCATTAAATGGAAGGTTAGAATAGCTGTATAAAGAGAAGGGGTCAAGGCTTAAGGTAGAAGAGCTCAGAGAAGGGTGAGAAGCAGCATTGTGCTTGTGGGGAGCGCGTGCCCGTGGATGGTAGAGACAGCTACCGTTGGCGTGTCACCCAGATGCAGGTCCAGAGGCCGATGGCTGGGCTCATGGTGAGAGCTGGCCAGATGACCACAACGGAAATGACTTAGGGGTAAAAAACTTTAAATTGACACAAATGCCAGTGAACCTGTGGTCCTTGTTGCTAAGATGGACAGTAGCATGAGAAACAGAAGCCTGGCCTGCAGTCCCAGGACCCCAGGACGCTAAAGCAGGAAGACTTGAAATTCAAGTTCAGCCTGGGCAATTTAACAAGACCCTATCTCCACATTTAGAAAAGTAAAAAGACTAGAGTTACAGCTCAGTGGTAGAGAGCTCGTCCAGCTTGCAAAGCCCTGGGTTCAGTCCTCAGGACTGGGACTGGAAAACAACCAATTGAGAAAAGGACTGCAAGCTTGAGAGCCAATAGGGAACTGAGGGGGGGACGCTGCAGAAGCGCACGGCAGTCTAGCTTCTCCCTTGTGTCGTCAAGGGCACGCAAGGAGTATTGCCAGACCCCTGAAGAGTCTAGCAGAGCCAGTGCTGATGCCCAGAAAATAGGAAATCTGAGTTTCTTCTTGGGGTTTTTAGTCTCATTGATGAAAAAATCTAAAAACAGACTCGAAATGGAGCTTGAGGTCAGTTTACTGGAGTTTTAAAGAAAAAAAACCCAGGCAGGCTGTAAATCTTGCTGTACCTAGAGGAGAAGAGTGAAGAAGAGGGGGGGCAAAGTCATGCTATTTGAAAAGCTGGCACATAGGTCAGAAGGGGAGTTTTACAGAAAGTGTAAGGAAGCCCAGAGTACCAGGGAACATGTGCCGAGGCTCTGGTTGTATCTGAAAGAAAAGATAGAAGAAGAAATAGTTAGGGCTTTCCTAGTCAGGATTCCGAAAGGTGGGCAGTCCCAGCCAAGCCTCATGGTGGCTTGTGGGTGGGGCTGGAAGTTCTGTGAAGGAAAAGTACATCGTCTTATGACGAACCCACGCGTCATTTAGCCAGATCTTTTTCTTGCCCAATGAATTAACTATTTTTAAAGAACATTTCCTTATTTGTTATTTTTTATGTATGTGGGTGTTTTGCTTACTTGTATGTCTGTGCACCACATGTGCAGTGCCCGTGGAGCCCAAAAGAGGGCATTGGATCCCCTGGGACTGGAGTTGCTAATGGCTGTGATCTGTCACGCTGGAATTGAGACCTGGTCCTCTGGAAAAGCAGCCAGTGCTCTTAACTAAGGAGCCATCTCTCCAGTCCTTTTCTTAATTCCTAAGGGAGGAATTAAGGGCGTGTCTCCACCTAGAGGTGGATTCCATTCCTTAACAAAGGATGAGAAGGGCTGAGCAGTGGAATTGCTTTTGTCTTCTATTCCATGTAGAAGGGGGTAGAAGCAAGAAGAATCATAAATTCAAGGTTATTCCTGGCTGCCTGCAGAGGCCAGTCTGGGCTATATGAGACACTGTCTCAAAATAACAAAAACTCAGTGCTCTGAGCCAGAGCCAAAGATTAATTAATAGGAGGTTTGATTCAAGTAGCAAAGTCAGGAAAAGATGAGAGACCCAGTGCAATCCTCATGAGGAGCTTGAGGAAAATACTAGGCATGGCTTCCTAAGCTGTCTGCAAGAACCTTAGGTGTGCTCCAAGCTTTAGTACTTCTGAACCATGTCCTAGATGATTGAGATCAAGAAATAGGTTTCAGCAGTATCAAAGCAACAAAGTTTTGTTTGATTTTCTTAAAAAGTAGTAATGGTCTGGGATTCTTTTTGTTTGTTTTTGTTTTTTTTGAGACAGGGTTTCTTTGTAGCTTTGGAGCCTGTCCTGGAACTAGCTCTTATAGACCAGGCTGGCCTCGAACTCACAAAGATCTGCCTACCTCTGCCTCCCGAGTGCTGGGATTAAAGGCGTGTACCACCACCACCTGGCCCAATTGTCTGGGATTCTAAGACTGTGGCTCAAACCCTCTGGGTTTGTGTCTCCTGGCTAATTGAGTGCCAGCTTTCTCTCTTTTCTTTTTTACAGATTTAATTTTATTTATGTGTATGTGTGCTTGCCTGCTTGTATTGTGTGTGTGTGTGTAACATTAATGTCAGTGCGGTACCTGTGGAGGCCAGAAGATGACATTGGATCATCTAAAACTGGAATTATAGGTGGTTGTACCTCCCTATAAGGGTGCTGGGAACTGAACCCAGATCCTCTGCAAGAAGACCAAGTCCTCTTAACTGCTGAGCCATCTCTCCAGCCCCCCGAGACCCTGCTTTCTAAGCATGAAATGTGTACAGCTCTGATGCCACAATGGGAGTGGGAGCCTGCCATAGTGTTCCTGAACAGTAAAGATGTGCTGATGCTGGGCTGAGTCCAGAGTCCTAAAGAGGATAAGCATGTGATCCCTCAGGTCTTAACCGTAGGCAGTGAGCCCTTTGGTCCTTGCAGAGAAAGTAGAGCCAGCAGGAAAGAAGCCTAAGGAAGAAGACTGGATCCACTGGCTGATGGTATGAGTGCCCAGAGCTCTGCCATATGCATTTAAGATTTATGGCATGTCCTTGCACCTGAACAAGGTGAATGACCTCAATCACCAAACTCTTGTCTCTGCCTTGGTATTTGGTGTCCAGACAATGCCATATAGCTTTCACAGGTTCCTTCCCTTAAGTTCTTTGTTTCCTTGAGAATCTGAAATGACTCATTAGATGCATAGCAGATGAAAATATCGGGTTAAAATTAGTTGTAGGGCCTCAGAAAAGTGTAGTTCTCCCTGTGATCACCAGCCTAGTCAGTAGCTTGGCCAAGGTATGTCAGCTCACCTGCTGTCTGTCTTTGAGGAAAACAGCAAGGAAGAAAGAACACCAAAGAGAGAACCACAACAGTGTCTTCCAATTTACTGCATGAAAGATGAGTGGGTGGAGTTTGGGCTCATGGGCTGAACTGTAGGGAGGGCGAAAACAGTTTCTGCTCCGGTCTCGCTCCAAGTATTGGTCTGCTGTCACAAAGAAACTTGCTCTGTTTGTGTGTAAGTGCCTCTGTTGGTCTTGTCAGCCAGAATGAGATGATCTGAAGTGGGTTTGCATTCTCCTCTCCTTAGGTTGCTGACCTGGAGTCTGGCAAACAGATCCAGCTGATCAACAGGAAGTCTCTGCGGTCTCTCACTGCCCAGTTGCTGGTGTTGTTGATGTCTTGGGAAGGAGATGCCTATCTTTCTGTTGATGAGCTCAGGAGACATTACGAAACCACCCACAGTACTCCTCTCAACCCCTGTGAATATGGATTCATGACCTTGACTGAGCTACTGAAGAGTCTGCCTTACTTAGTGGAGGTACATGTGTGAGAGGGCTTTAGGCCATCATATTGGAAGCTTCTCCACCCAGCAAGGTCTGCATTAGTATGTGTAGAACTGGAGGAACACTAGAGGTCCTGAACTTGGTTGGCTATTTTTCTTTCTTTCTTTTAATAATTTTTTATCTTTTGAAATTAAAATATGATCACTATCATTTCCCCCTTCCATTTCCTCTGCCATCCCCTATCGTATACCCCTTCTTTGCTCTCTCTCAAATTCATGGCCTCTTTTCTTTTTTTAAAATTTTATTTACTTATTTACTGTTAGATCAATTTATTTTATTTTATGTGTATGAATGTTTTGCTTGCATTTATGTATGTGCATCAAATGCCTGGTGCCCACAGAAGTCAGAAAAAGACTTTGGACTTCATGGAACTGGAGTTACAGATGGTGGTGAACTATCATTTAGGTGCTGGGAATTTAACCCAGGTCTTCTGCAAGAGCAACAAGTGTTCTTCACTGCTGAACTATGCCTCTCCATGCCACTTTTTGTTTTGTGTGTGTGTGTGTGTGTGTGTGTGTGCGTGCGCGTGTGTGCGTGTTGTTGGGGGGGCGGGTGTTGTTTGGTGTGTGTGTGCTGTGTCTCTCCATGCCACTTTTTGTTTCGGGTGTGTGTGTGGTGTTGGGGGGGGGCGGGTGTTGTTTGGTGTGTGTGTGCTATGTCTCTCCATGCCACTTTTTCTTTGTTTGGGGTGTGTGTGTGTGTCACTGTTGTTTGGTGTGTGTGTTCCTAAAACTAAACATGGCCTGCACAGTCTGTATGTTACCTGTGTGTATATGATATCAGGGTTGACCACTTGGTATTAGATAACAGGGGACCTTTTCCTGGAAAAGGCTATGTCTCCTACTCTTCAGCTTTCCTTAGTTGCCTGTACTTCTTTGCCTAGGGTTGGGGGCCTTGTGAAATTTATCCCTTGTTGTCCTTGTTTAGGTAGCCTTGTTGATGGAATTTTGTGGGTGGCCCTTGCCTGTCATTTCTAGAAGACACATCTCAGCAGACTTCTAGTTCCTCTGGTTCTTAGAATCTTTCTGTCCCCTCTTTTGTGTTGTTCCCTGAGTCTTAGGTGTAGGAGTTGGATCTGTTGGAGCTAGGCACTGCATTGTCATTTTCTTTCTCTGCATTTGGATCAGTTGTAGTCTTCTATAATGATTGCCATCTGTTGCAAACGAAGCTTCTTTGATGATGCATGAGAGGTACACTTATCTGTGGTTGGATAGCCATTTTTCAGATAGGTAGCCATTTTCAGGTACTGAGGCCCAGAAAGTGAGGAAACCCTGCTGAAAATGAGCGGGAAAGTCAGGAAGAGAGTCTAATGCCGATGCCTCCACTGGCCTGTGTGACAGCAGTGGAGGTTAAAGGGAAGGTTAGCTCTAGGCATGTTTTCAGAAATGGCTCTCGTTGCTGGGAAAAAAAAAACAAAACAAAAAAACAAACGAGAAGACTCTGCCACTTGGCAGCACATAGAAAAACCCAGGACAAGTGATAGAGCTCTTATCTGAGAAAAAAGTCAGTTAATAGAGGAGCTGCCTATGGTGGCCATGCCTTTAATTCTAGGACTGGGAGTTGCAGATGGTATCTCTGAGTTCCAGGACAGCCAGGGCTATGTAGAAACAAAAGAAAGGAACTAGACAGTTGTGGTGCATACCTTTAATCCCAGCACTCAGGAGGCAGAGGGAGGTGGATCTCTGTGAGTTTGAAGCTAGCTAGAGTAAACAGACCACATCTTGAAGGAAGAAAGAGAGGAAAGTCAGTCTAGAGCAGTTAATACAAGAAAGATTATAAGCTTGTTTACACTTCACTACTGATAACAGGCATCAAGACCTAATTGGGTAACAAACAACCAGTCTTCAGATAACTCAGTGGGTAAAGGCACCTTCTAGCAAACCTAATTAATGTAGGTGAGTTCCATCCCTCAAATCTCCCAAGTAGAAGAGAGCCGACCCCTGCTGGTTGTCCTCTGACTTTATATTCTTGCTGAGGCATTTGAAGTTGTATACACACACAAACACACACACATACACACACACAATGTAAGAAACTAAAAATAAACGTTTAGCCTTTCTATTAACCCTGGAGGCGGAAAACCCAGATAACATTCAGGCTTTTATTATTTTTTTTTTAAACTAATATTTATTGAGTTCTACATTTTTCTCTGCTCTCCTCCCTGCCTCTCCCCTCCCCACTTGAACCCTCCCCCATGGTCCCAATGCTCCCAATTTACTCAGGAGATCTTGTCTTTTTATACTTTCTACTTCCCATGTAGATTAGATCTATATAAGTCTCTCTTAATGTCCTCATTGTTGTCTAAGTTCTCTGGGATTGTGGTTTATAGTCTGGCTTTCTTTTCCTTATGCTTAAAAACCACCTATGAGTGAGTACATGTGATAATTGTCTTTCTGTGTCTGGGTTACCTCACTCAAAATAATGTTTTCTAGCTCCATCCATTTTCCTGCAAAATTCAAGCTGTCGTTATTTTTTTCTGCTGTGTAAATGTGCCACATTTTCCTTATCCATTCTTTGATCGAGGGGCATTTAGGTTGTTTCCAGGTTCTGGCTATGACAAACAAAGCTGCTATGAACATAGTTGAGCACATGTCCTTGTGGCACGATTGAGC
The DNA here is from genome assembly GCA_004026605.1 of Ondatra zibethicus. NCBI lineage: Eukaryota > Metazoa > Chordata > Mammalia > Rodentia > Cricetidae > Ondatra > Ondatra zibethicus. Next base: position 23,734 of record PVIU01025186.1, read on the forward strand.
ATCCTTTGGATATATACCCAAAAGTGGTACTATTGGGTCTTGAGGAAGGTTGTTTCCTACTTTTCTGAGAAATCACCACACTGACATCCAAAGGGGCTGTACCAGCTTGCATTCCCACCAGCAATGCAGAAGTGTTCCCTTTTCCCCACAACCTCTCCAGCATAAGTTGTCATCAGTGTTTTTGATCTTGGCCATTCTTACAGGTGTAAGATGGAATCTCAGATTTGTTTTGATTTGCATTTCTCTGATGACTAAGGATGTTGAACATTTCCTTAAGTGTCTTTCAGCCATTTTAGATTCCTCTGTTGAGAGTTCTCTGTTTAGGTCTGTACTCCATATTTTTTTACTGGATTATGTGTTCTTTTGATGACCAATTTCTTGAGTTCTTTATATATTTTGGAGATCAGACCACTGTCTGATGTG
>PVIU01025187.1:0-24173 GCA_004026605.1 Ondatra zibethicus
GTGTCTGCAGCACATCTATCCAAGACCTTCTGGCTTTCATGGTTTCCATAGAGAATTCAGGTGTAATTCTGATAGGTTTACCTTTATATGTTACTTGACCTTTTTTCCTTTGCAGCTTTTAATATTCTTTCTTTATTCTGTTTGTTTTGTGTTTTGATTATTATATGGCGAGGGGATTTTTTTTGATCCAGTCTATTTGGTGTTCTGTATGCTTCTTGTACCTTCATAGGAATATCCTTATTTAGGTTGGGAAAGTTTTCTTCTATAATTTTGCTGAATATATTTTCTGGGCCTTTGAGCTGTAATTCTTCTTCTTCTACCCCTATTATCCTTAGGTTTGGTCTTTCATGGTGTCCCAGATTTCCTGGATGTTTTGTGTTAAGAATTTGTTGGATTTGCTGTTTTCTTTGATCAATGAGCTTATTTCCTCTATAGTATCTTCAGCGTCTGAGATTCTTTCTTCTATCTCTTGTATTCTGTTGGTTATACTTGTCTCTGTAGTTCCTGTTCGTTTACCCAGATTTTCCATATCCAGCCATCCCTCGGTTTGTGTTTTCTTCATTGCCTCCATTTCGGTCTTCAAGACTTGAACTGTTTCTATTATCTGTTTGATTGCTTTTTCTTGGTTTTCTTGGGTATCTTTGAGAGATTTATTCATTTCTTCCAACTTTTTATTTGTCTTCTCATCCATTTCTTTAAAGGAGTTTTTCACATCCTGTTTAAGGGCCCCTATTATTTTCATAATGCTACGTTTAAAGGTGATTTATTCTACTTCTTCTGGAATAGGGTGTTCAAGTCTTCCTGTTGTGTGTTCACTGGATTCTGGTGTTGTCATGTTGCTTTTCAGGTTGTTGGAGGAATTCATGCATTGGCGCCTGCCCATCTTTTCCTTCAAATGCAGCCAGGAGAGTGTTGGCATCTTGTTCCAATCTTTGCTGTGACTGATTGTGTACTTGGGGGATTTTCTTGGTCTGCCCTCTCTTAGGACCCCTCAACACTAGAGCTGGCTGTGCTGGTGGATCTAAAGGAGTACCCTCTGGTTTGATCTCCCCAGTGCAGGAGCAGGGACTCTTCCTGGGCCGAGGACCTCGCTGACAATAGGGCAGGTTTGGGGGAGGCAGGGTCATGTGGAACAAAGAAGCTCCTGCAGCAGGAGCTGGAGGGGCCCTGTACTCGGTTCCCGAACTGTCCGGCTGGACCGGCACACACTTACCCCCCTCTGGATGGATCTCCTCAGTACAGGAGCAGGGTCATAGGGAACAAAGAATCCCCTGCAGACTGGCCGGCGGGGCGGGCACACACCCAGTCGAACATGGAAATTTTTATTAAATTTGCAGTTCATTCTTATCTGAAATTTTCTTTGTTTAATGAATTTGCTCTGCATTCTCTCTTCTCCTATGAGAAAGTAAATGCCAACAGAGCAGAAAGTTTTGTCTCTTTTGCCCACTTCTATATCCATGATACCAAAGACAGTGCCTGGTATATGATAAGTGCACGATGAAATTTGTTCAATGAGCAAATAAATTAGTCAGCCTGATGGCACAGGACTGTAAGGCTTTCTACTTGCGAAGCTTTAGCTGGAGAAAAGTAAACACAAGGGCAGCCTAGGTTATGGAGAGGAAGGAATAAATGAATGCAGTAGATAATTTGAAAGATTGGATGGCATTCATCAAAAATAAATCCAATATTTGATGGGTGATCAAGGCACAGCTTTCAAACTCAAGCTGGAGGGTTTTGGTGAGGAGGATACATTAGCTTGTATAAGCAACACTTTGAACTCATCTGACACTGGTGTGGAATTTGTTTCATGAAAGTATCACACAATCTGGACTTCAAGAACTAGGTCCTATGACGCACAAATCACCTTAAGCCTGACAAACTTTAATTAAGTTCATGTATCTGCTATTTCCACAAGGGCATCTAATGATTTCAGAACAGTAACAGAGATTAGTCTTGCATTAAATTTCCTTGTATTCTCTTTAACATCTTTCATAGTGTTCTGTGTAGAAACATGAATCTGTAAATAGTGGCAGAATGAAGAAAGGAATTAAATCTATCTGAGCACTAGGTGAATTTAGAATACTGATCTGGCAATTAAAGTAGAAGCGATTGAAATTCTTAGCAATGTGAGTGGTATAAAGGAGTATGCAGTCTCTTATCGTCATAACTTCCAACTGCTTCCTCCGTCTCCCCCTTCTCCCTCTCCCCTTCCTCCCTTCATTCCTTCCTTTCATATTTCCTTCCTTGTAAATGAATTCAAGAATTTTATGATATATGTACTAGTTTTCAAGGCACAGTTCTGGGTACTGAGAATTTATAAATATTACCAAATGTCATTTCTCTTAGAATAAAGTAAAATAAAGAAATTTATAGCAACTATCTTATACCAGATACCTTAAGAGAAATAAAGATAATACAATGTCTGTGACTTAGCTTCATGATTTTTTAAATCAAGAATATCTAGCACCAATAAAGAAAATAATAAGTCCCATATAAATACATATAGTGTATAAGAATTGATGGTATTGGAATAGAAAAAGCAATGTGGGCGAGGGAGAACAAGTTAGTTAGGTATATCATGTAAACAAGGAAAGTGGCAAAATAAATATTTTCAATGTTAATATCAATGACCACGTAGAAATAACCACATAGTAGATTTAAAATGTATAGCCTCATAAGTTAAAGACTTTGAAGATGAACTACTCAGAATAAGAATCTAGTTACAGACTGAAGAAAATGGGAGACTAGCACTTGTTTCTGGATTCTAGAACTTATATCAGAACTGGCCTTCTCTAGGATGTAAGTGTATTCATTGGGTGGTAGCTATTCCCATTGTCTTATCTAAAAGTGAATCCCTGGGACTAGAGTTGAGCCTCTGTGGTAGAGCACTTGCCCAGCATGACTGAATCCCTGTATTCAATCCCTAGCGTTGCAAAAGAGCAGGGAGAAAATGAACTACCGCTTCAACAGACATTCAGCTTTAATTCATTGAACAAATATGGGAGTCTACTGTAATGGACTTTCTGGTAGATACTGGAGGTGTAGTGGTAAATAAATCAAGCGTATTCCCTGTTTTAATGAACTTTCTCTTATAGTTGAGGAGACATATTTTTCTCAAATAAGTACATCACTATGTAATTCCAAATGTCACTAAGTTCTGTTTTTAGCTAGGCAAAAATGTTAGATTGCATTTTTAAAAGGATGCCACGGTAATGTAGTTTATTGAGATACCCTTAGTTTATTCCCACTTACAAATCTTGAAAAGTTCAGGTTTTGGATTATGAAGGGAGTCATTTAGAGAACCCTCTATCTTCCATATTATTATACTGTCATCTCCCAGTGTTAATGTTGCTGGCATCCCCAGCAAAGGTCACTGGCAGAGTTGTCATCTAAGAAGAGAGGAGAGGAAATTCTTTCTAAGAACATATAAGCAACTGTTTTTCCACATCTCACTTCTGTTTTATAGGCAACTGGAAGAAACATGTTCACCTAATCATGACTAGTGGTGAGGCAAGTAGGAAGAGTGATGAGGCAGCAATGTTCGTAGGAGAAGGGGAAGAAAAGACTTGAGACTATCATCAGCATACTGTCACATACAAAATGTAGAAAGGTGGGAAAGGATGGGCACTTAGCCAGGAAGAGAGATGAGAAAACCCTCCGGAGTTTGGACTAACAATGCTACCCACCAAAAATGCCGTTGTTGCGATGAGAACCCGAGAAGAGGGTCTTTCCAATAAGTTTGTGCCATGGTAAACTATGGAGTTCGTGGTGATTTATGACATGGTGATAGAATATGTGTATAGATAAGAAATCTAAAGGTTGGATAGATGGCAGCTTGGCAAAGAGCCAAAGATGAGAGGACCAAGACATGCAAGTAAGTTAGTATGCACAAAGATTGTGTGCAGGTAGAAATGTGGAAGTATAAAGGCAGGACAGCAGCCATTTTTACTGGATCATGATAAGAGAAAGGGTCACAGCCTGGGCCAGGAAGAAGAGCAGAAGCCAGGTCATGAATCATGGTAAAAAAAAAAAAATCTGGCCTTTTCTTTCCCCTAAAACAATGTTGATTCTCAAATACTTGATTATCTAGATGTCTCTTTAGTTTTTGTTTATATGGGTGATATCTATCAGGATTTACCATATTTGAATTTAATACAGAAAAACCTCTTACTCTTTGTTTTATTTAAAAATATTTTATATAGTATATATTGATAACGTTTTCTCTCCTCCAGCTCCTCCCAGATCTTCTCAATCCCTATACCCCTTAACTTTATGTTCTTTGTAGTGATATTTTGTTTGTGTTTTTAACAAGTCAAGCTTGCTTGAAGATCAGAGAAGCAGTGCAATCAGCCACTAGAGAAACCTTTTACCACTACAGAGTCCTCAGACCAAAAGGGCTATCTTTTCCTCAGATTGTCTCCTCAAACTGCGTCCTCTGACTGCTTCAGACTGCACCTCAGACTACATTCTCAGACTGCAATGAGCTCCTGTCTCTTCTTGCTTTATGTTCCTCTCTCCACCCAGCCATATCACTCCCGTCTCTACCTCCATAGTGCTGGGATTAAAGGCCTGGGATCCAAATTGCTGGGATCAACTTTGTCTGAGCTCTGTTTCTCTTATAGACAGATTCAATCTTGTGTACCTCAGGGTGACCTTGAACTCACAGAGATCCATCTGCCTATGTCTCACTCACGAGTCCTGGAATTACAGGTGTATGCCAACACTGCCTGGTTCTGGTGGCTTAGCTCTGTACTCTGATCTTCCGGCAAGTTTTATTTTTTAAAACACAAACAAAATGTCACTATAGTTCTCTCTCTTTCTCTCTCTCTCTCTCTCTCTCTCTCTCTCTCTCTCTCTCTCTCTCTCTCTCTCTCAAACCCACAATAATGGAAGTACATGTTAAAACTACTTTGAGATTCCATCTTACACCTGTCAGGATTACTAACATCAAAAACACAAGTGACAACTCATGCTGGAGAGAATGTGGAGCAAGGGGAACACTTTTCTATTGCTAGTGTGGGTGTAAACTTGTACAGCCACTTTGAGAATCAATATGGCAGTTCCTCTGGACGATGGGAATAGATATACCACAAGATCCAGCTATGCTACTCTTGGGCATATACCCAAAGGACTCTACATATTACTACAAAGTTACTTGTTCGTCCAGGTTCACTGTTACTCTATTCATAATTGCTAGAAATTTGAAAAAGCCTAGATGGCCATCAACTGATGAATGGATAGTGAAAATGCAGTACATGCCCACAATGGAATATTATTCAGCTATTAAGAAAATTAAATTATAAAATTTGCAGGTAAATGTATTGAGCTAAAAAGAAAAATCATCCCTGGGTGAAGTAACTGAGAGACAAAAGACATAGTGCATCTTTTATCTTATATGTGGATGTTAGCTTTTAAGCTTTGGTAGTATGTATGCTACAAACTGAATAATCACAAATGTAAGGTACCAGGAGTGCAGAGGAGTGGATCTACCAAGGGACTGGAAATAGATTATAGTGTTATGGACAAATAAGGGGAGAAATAGAATAGGAAGATTAAATAGGAAGGGGAATGGGAGAGATGGGTAAAGGAGGAACAACTAACATTAAAGGCCTTTTGGAAAACCATACGGAAACTTACTGCTGTAGAAGCTTCCTAAAATGTATACATGTGTGGAAGGAATCTAAGTGGAATCACAAAACAATGGGGGAGAGAATGCCCCAACTAGACATCTTATGTCACCAGGTAAAACCTCCAGTGACAGAATGGGTGACATCTTATTGAATTGTTGGCCAAAGTGGTCCCATGGACTGGCCACAGGCCACACAGGCTATTTCCAAGGTTGATGGTTACTTTCTAAAAACCTGATGGTAAGGCCCTATTGCTGAAGAAAACGTTTATTTATGTCATCAAACATTGAGACGTAAAGCTGGTGACCAAGTAGAGGCTTCACCCCTACTGACTAGCATTCCTGGTGCTAGAGTGTATTTGGCATGCTACCAGAGGAGAAAGGTAATCATCAACAAGGTCCCATCCCTAACCAAGAAGCTATTTGTAATTGACACATACTATCAAATGGAAATTTTTTTTCAATGGAGTATCACTAAGTATATCAACCATACATATTTAAGGACAGACCATGTGCCCCAGAAACGTTGGCTAACACAAAATGAATTCATGTTTTGTGGGTTTTTTGTTTTATTTTGAGATTTTTTTTGTCTTAGTGGTTTTTTGCTTGTTTGGATTTACTAGCTTTTAAAATACAAATTTAGGGCTAGACTGACAGCTGATTCTGTCCAGAGGGCTGAGTTTAATCCTCAGAATTCACAGGAAAGAAAAATTAGGTCATGACTGGGTATTTACAATGCCAGTGTAGGGGAGGCATAGACAGGTAGTTCTCTTTGGCTTACTGGAATCCTGCACAGACAACTTGAAAATTCCTAGGCCCATAAGAGACTGTATCACAAAATAAATGTGGAAGGCACATGAGAAATGAAACAAAGGCTGTCTTCTGACCTCTATACACAACTACGCACATGGGAACTTGAATGCACACCAATGGGTACACACAAATGCACACAAAATAGAAAAACTAAGCGCTAACATTTTCAATGAAAGCCGTTTATGTTTTCCAAACCAAAGCAAAAACAGTGTGAAATTAAACCTTGCTTTATGTTTCTGCATGTCTCTAATATATAACTAAATCTTGAAGAGCTGTGTTCTTATCTCTCTGTATTCAGTGGGATGTAATTTATTGTTTCTGTTCAAACATACAAAGAAAATTAAGTTGCAGAAAGCTACAAAATTAGAAGAGGAAGAGGTCACTCAACAGATGTCTCGGGTACTTAGAAATGTTCTTGGCCATCACGCCAATATTTAAACAGAGGTGCTTTCTAAAAAGTTACGTGCAATGTTAAATCTAAATTATATGATTATAATTATATAATTTCGAGAATTATATAATTCTCAAAAGGACATCAATTAATATCACCTCCAATATCCTCAGAAAACCTTTTGCTTGTGAGATTTGTCAGGCACACAGTTGTGGAGGTAGGTTTCCATAACTAATTTACAAGTTTTCTTCTGGAAATGACAGATCACTTACTTAATTTTGGTGAAAATGTCTACAGAACACCCAGGCTTGGTTTTTTCATGTAAAATATTGTTCCATGCAGAAATGTGACTACATAACATATTCACAGAGGTCTCTCAACATATTCTCAAGGCCACTGTCAGGTTTCAGTCTGCAATAGACCGTATTGTGCATTGTTTCAGCTTGACAAAACAGAATGTTAAAGTGTGTGCTTAGGGCTCAAGATTTAATAAATCTGAAATTTACTGCTTTGTCAAGGACAATATTGTGTACAAATGAACTTTTGGAGAAACTATGCATATGGAGGTAATGATTACAATGACAAACTAGAATGCTTGGTGTCATTGCCTTGGTTCCTGCCAAGGAATGAGCAGGGAAAAATACCAGCACTTGCAAAAGGCTAAAAATGTCTTTTGATTATAACTGTATCTTTGAGTGTTTTCATCCTTGAAGTGGATGTTCAGGAACTGGCCAATCATAAATGAGAATTGTTGTTCACAACAAGAAACCCTATCATGGATATTAAGCAAGACAGGCATGAGCAGAATTGATTTTTACTGTAGAATTGCAAAGTTTATATAATAGTAGTTCATCAGAGATACAGTAGCATCAGGTGCTCAGAGTCCTCGTTTTCAGTGCCTTGTGCATTTACCAAAAGCCTCCCATTAAGTTTACTTGAAAAAAGAGACAATAAAGAAAAATTAAAGTGTCGGAAGAGTTGACACCATATAAAAACTATCTATCATGTGGTCATCCATGTCTGAAATACCAGCAATGGAGGGGGGGTGAGACAGGAAAATAAGTATTCAAAGACCAGTTCAGGATATGCAGTGTCACCCTTTCTCAAACAAAGAAAATGAAATCTGGGGTGATGACTTAGCAGCTCAAGTTCTTGCTAGTGCCACCAAGAAAGCCCAAAACCTGGAGGGAATTCTGACCCCCAGAAATAAATATTTCAGGTGTGTATAACAGCCTGCCTGTAACCCCAACCTTGGAAGGAAGAGACAGGAGGAATCCTGGCTAGTAAGATTATCTCTCTGGGCAAACTGTTTGATTAAGAGAATAAAGTGGAAGGGTGACTGAGGACAAGTCTGGAAATCAACATCTCTCTCTCTCTCTCTCTCTCTCTCTCACACACACACACACACACACACACACACACACACACACACACACACACACCAAAAAATAAAAAAGCAACAGAACAAAAACAAAATAAAATGACCATGAGGCAAGTTGAAAGGGGGAAAGTTTACTAAGGAACGATCTGTAATGCAGGTACTCTGAAGAAGGAGAGAGAGAGGTTAGATATAAATAGAATGGGTATCTTTTCCTGTGAGCCTTGAAACACATTTAGAATCGAAACATGTAGAGAAAGGGGTGTAGAGAGATTTTAACCTAGAGAACATTCTAAAGGTGGCAGGGCTGTGTATTAGGGTCATCTGTAAGTGGAACCATGTGTGAGAACACATACAAAGACACAAAAAGTTTTGGCTCATACACTGACAAAGGCTAAGCATTCTATGATCTTCAAGTAGCCTGATGATCTGGCGAGTCAATAACATAGAGTGTAGCTTAGGTATACAGGCCTACAATACAGGACCATTAAGGTCAAAACAAGACCTATGTCCCAGTTCATCAGTCAGACAGTCAATTTACCCTGCCTCTACCTTGAGGTTCTATTCAGTCCTCAACAGAATGCATATTGTGTACCTGATGCAGAGTGTTGAGATCTGTGGGGCTCAGGCTCAGCCCTGATGTGCTTGACCCAGGCAATCAATTGTCACCAACAGCCAAGCTGCGGTGGCTCTCAAGTTTACTGTCTTATGTTGATGATGTTTAAAGATGCAGACGCAAGTGAGAGCAAGCAAAGAACAGAAGAAGATGCCCATAGTGGAAGACTTAGAGGAGTAACTAGGGGAAAACAGTTGATTTTATTAAGATTGGCTAATTCTCTGGGCATATCACAGGCCAAGTCAATCGGAGGCTCCATGCTCTGTGTATGCTCCCTTGATCTAACAAGGGAGATGATCACATGCGGGGCAAGAGCTGCTTATTCAACTGAGGAGAGGGGTTGCATATCATCTTTGCCTTTTTGCATTCTTTCATCATCATGGCTTAGTTTTCCAGTCTGGCCCCGGCTAGTTTCTGTTTGCCTCTCACCTGGGGGAGGTCTGCTAGCTTGGTTAACTAAACCATGCTTGCTTTGTTTGGACGTTTATGTGACCTGTTTGTAGTTTATCACAGACACTTATATGTACTGCCCATGGGGAGCTAACTCCCAATCGCAGCTACCAAGATGTAGCTGCAGTTATTACTTCTTACTTCATATTTAGCTCCTTGACTGTGGAGGCAATTTCAGATGATCTCCTTCCTGGACTAGGTGGAGGCTTTGTTAAAAGCTACCATTGTGCACAATTGATTCTGTTATGATCAACCGCATTTGATGTGAGGATGTGAAAAAAGGCAATGGTGCCTTGCATGTGATCTGGAGGACAGAAAGCTAGTCAGAGCCTACCGAGACCGAACTGGTTGTTTCCCCGGAGCCTTGTCCTTCCTCTAACCTGGTCAGCTTGACTATCTTACATCCAGCTACAAACCCTCTTGTTGACCTTTCTCAGTGTTTCTAGAATTCCGTTTTAACCTTAACATTCATTTTAACCCATAGAACCATTTGGATAAACCTTAATTGCTTCAGTTACCTTGGAAAATAGCCACAATAAGAGTTAAAGTCTTTGAAATAAGACCTAGATTGTCCCGGCACCAGTACTTGGTGACAGTTAAGCCTTTGACAAACTATTTAAAATGTTTGAAACTCAGTTGTCTCATTTATGTTATGAGTATAGTAACTATACTGATTACACACAGAGACTCTGAAACTTGTGATAAATGAGAGAACAGTAGGCAGCTCGTGGAAAGCCCTGGTAAGTGTACATCATTACTATCATCTCTGGCTGAACATTATGAATTTTACTAAGTTAAAAATGATGAAAAGCAGCTAGCACACTCATTTATTTGCTATGTTGCTAGTCACAACAGTCAAGTCATAGAAGCAGTCTAGGTGTGCACCAGTGGATGAACGTGCAAGGAAACTGTGGGATATGTACACAACACAGTTCAATTCAGTCATAAACAAAATAATGCAGTTGCAAAGACGTTGATGGAGCTGGGGATCACCATTAAGTGAAACTACCCAGATTCAAAAAGACGAATAGCATGCCTTCTCTCAGAGGCAGAATCTAGATTATTTTGAAGACATGAAAGAAGGGGCACTATTTAGTTAGAAATGGCTGCAGTGGGAGAGTGAGTGCAAAAAGGGTGGAGGGGTGAATACAATCAAAGTATATTGGTTACATGTATGAAACTGTTATAATGAGCCCCATTTTACTTAAAGTCTTTTGAAGTAAGTACATTGCATTTGTTGGTGAAATATAAATTTGCATCTAGCACTTGTAAAGATATATTCAGATGCCTAATCAAAGCGACAAAGTTTCAATGTTTCATGGACCTTAAAGACAGCAAACAAGATAGCCCCACTAGTCAGTCAGCAGGCAAGACTCCTGCTGGCAGGCCACTCCACCCCCTCCCCCCATTGGACCCTGTAATCTACAAGTCCCACTCTGCCCCACAAACCCAACCATCCACTGCAGCATCAGCGGCCCCTGAGGCACAGACACTGCCTGCTCCAAGTGGAGGAAGAGTGGCCCCCAGAGGAACAGGCACTGCTTGTACCAGTTGGAAGAAGAGATGGGTAGATGCCAGTGCAAGAACACATTCAAAAACATAAAAAGCAACATGGCATCACCAGAACCTAGTCGATCCACAACAGCAACACCTGAAAATCCTAATGCAGAAGAAGCAGAAGAAAACAACCTTAAAATAACTTTATGAAGATGACAGAGGCCCTTAAAGAGGAAATGAAAACTCCCTTTAAAAAAATCAAGGAAAAGACAACTAAAAAATTTGAAGAAATTGATAAATCCCTTAAAGATAGCCAAGAAAAAAAAACAATCAAACAGGTGAAGGAAACAGTTAAAGACTTGGAAAATGAAATAGAGGCAATAAAGAAAACACAAACCAAGGGAATTCTGGAACTGGAAATGGAAAATCTGGGTAAACAAACAGGAACTACAGATGCAAGCATAACCAGCAGGATGCAAGTGAGAGAAGAGAGAATCTCCGGCATTGAAGATACATTAGAGAAAATAGAATCATTGGTCAAAAAGTACATTAAAGCCAACAAGTCATAACATAAAATATCCAGGAAATCTGAGACACCATAAAAAGACCAAAACTAAGAATAATAGGGATATAAGAAGGAGAAGAATACCAGCTAAAAGGCACAGAAAATCTATTCAACAAAATCACAGAAAAAAAATTCCCAACCTAAAGAAGGAAATGCCTATGAAGATATAAGAATCTTACAGAACACCAAATAAACGGGATCAAAAAACATTCCCTAGCCACTTAATAATTAAAACACTAAACACACAGAATAAAAAGGAATATTAAGAGCTGAAAAGGCAAGTATCACATGTACTCACTCATAATTGGTTTTTAAACATAAAGCAAAGAAAACCAGCCCACAAATCACAATCCCAGAGAACCTAGACAACAATGGGGACACTAAGAGACACATACATAGATCTAATCTACATGGGAAGTAGAAAAAGACAAGATCTCCTGAGTAAATTGGGAGCATGGGGACCTTGGGGGAGGGGTGAAGGGGAGGGGAGAGGCAGGGAGGGGAGCAGAGAAAAATGTAGAGCTCAATAATAAAAAAAAGAGCTGCAAAGGAAAAAGGCCATGTAACATTAAAGGCAGACTCATCAGAAGAACACCCAAATTCTCAATGGAGTCTCTGAAAGCCAGAAGGTCCTGGACAGATGTTATGCAGGCACTAAGAGACCACAGATGCCAGGCCAGACTACTACAACCAGCAAAGCTCTCAATCACCATAGATGGAAAAACATGATATTCCATGACAAAACCAGATTTAAACAACACCTACCCACAAATCCAGCCGTACAGAAAGTATTAGAAGGAAAACTCCAATACAAGGAAGTTGGCTGCACCCACAAAAACATCCTTCTACTGCATACAATAAACACATGTCAGTTTCAAAGACAGACATTACCTCAGAGTAAAGGGTTGAGAAAAGACTTTCCAATCAAATGAACCTAAGAAGCAAGCTGGTATAGATATTAGGATTAATATCTAACAAAATTGTCTTCAAAGTATAATTAATCAAAAGAGATAGAAAAAGACATTTCATATTAATCACAGGAAAAGTCCATCAGGATGAAGTCTCAATTCTGAACATTTATGCCCCAAATACAAGGGCACCCACATATGTAAAAGAAACATTACCAATGCTTAAATCACACATCAAAACCCACACATTAATAGTGAAAGACATCAACACCCCATTCTCAGCAATGGACAGATCTGCCAGACAGAAACTTAACAGAGAAATAAGGTAACTAACAGATGTTATAACTCAAATGGGCTTAACATACATCTATAGAACATTCCACCCAAACACAAAAGAATAGATCTTCTTCTTTTTCATGGGGTCTTCCTTGATCAAAACATACTTTTCTTAACCAAGAATGCATCCATAGCTTCTCCTTTCCTGTGGAAACAAAAGCAAACCTCTTCTCCAAAGTGACATATCTTTTAACTTAAATTTTGAAGTCAAAGCATTTTCAAAATATATATGTTAGATTAATCCAGCAGCATTTAATAATCAAACATCTTTTAGCAGCTGTTGTTCCTTCCTCAGCAGTCAAACAATTAAAAAACAATACAATAACATATAGTATCCAAATTTTTTTGGTGTATTTTCCATCTCTACGTGACCGTTTTTTTTTTTTTACTCTATTTTCTTTATTTTTTTTTTTTGAGACAGGGTTTCTCTGCATATCTTCAGCTGTCCTGGAACTCACTCTGTAGACCAGGCTGACCTCAAACTCACAGAGATCTGCCTGCTTCTGCCTCCCAAGTGCTATGATTAAGGGCATGTGCCACCAAACCCAGCTACTCTATTTCTTTCTTAAGGACTTTCTCTATCCTTTTTTCTTTTCTCTCCAAAGCCTACGTATATTTTTAAACACACTGTAAACCATTTAGAGGTTTTTTCCCATCTGAATCTGTCTTTACTGTATATGTCTATCTTTTTCTGAGCACCTATGTCTTTAATCTGCTAAGCAATATGGCTAGGTTTAAAGCTGCAGCTTTGGCAGCTGGCTCCACCCCATTTCTTAGCTTTTTTAGAGTCTAGCTTCATGGCAGAGGTACTGGCAGGAGTCACATTTATTGTCACAACTGTTGAGTTTCTAGGTCCATGCCAACACCAAGAGGCATCCCGCTGGCTGCTCATAAACACCATTTAAGTGTTTGGTGGCAGAATCTCTTAAAAGAGCTGTAAGGTTTTTGCAGCTAAAGCTGAGTCAGGAAGCTTCTCCTAAAGGAACCACACCTCTGCTCACCACCAACAAAAAGAGCCTACTGGAGAAAAGATGGTTACCAAGAAGCTGCACTTGACTCTCTTCTTGTCTGTCTAGAATCCTTTTTTAAAAGCTTTCTCAGGCATTTTGTAAAAATTGTTTTCAAATGTTTGGGTGCCATTTGTTGACAGACATTTCTTTCTCACCCAGTTCCTCAGACATTCAATTCCAAAGAAACACACAGAGGCTTATATTCATTATAAACTGTTTGGCCCATTAGTTCAAGATTATTACTACCTAGCTCTTACAACTTAAATTAACCCATAATTCTTGTCTATGTTTAGCCATGTGACTTGGTACCTCTTCTCAGTGAGGCATTCTTATTTTGCTTCCTATGCATTTGGCTGCTGACTGAGTCTCTGCATTTCCTATTCCCAGAATTCTCCTAGACTTGTTGCCCTGACTATATTTCCTACAATCAGCATTTTATTAAACTAATACAATTGACAAATCTTTACAGTGTACAAGAACATTGTTCCACAGCATATAACCACTAGGTAACAGAATCAGTCATTAAAAGTTTCCCAATCAAAAAAAAAAAAAGTCCAGGGCAAGATGGTTTCAGAATTCTACCACAATTTCAGAGAAGAGATAAAACCAATACTCCTCAAATTGTTTCACCCAATAGAAACAAAAGGAACATTGCCAAACTCCTTTTATGAGGCTAGAGTTACACTAATATGCAAATCATACAAGATGCAACAAACAAAGAGAATTACAGGCCAGTCTCCCTCATGAATATTGATGCAAAAATACTCAATAAAATATTGACAAACCAAATCCAAGAACACATTAAAAAAAAAACATCCACCATGATCAAGTAGGCTTCATCCCAGAGACGCAGGGATGGTTCAATATATGAAAATTTGTCAATATATTCCACCATATAAACAAACTAAAAGAAAAAACTAACATGATCATCTCATTAGATGCTGAAAAATCCTTTGACAAAATCCAGTATCCTTTTATGATAAAAGTCTTGGAGAGATTATGGATACAAGGAACATCTAAATATAATAAAACTAATTTACACCAAGCCAATAGCCACATCAAATT
Organism: Ondatra zibethicus; assembly: GCA_004026605.1. Taxonomy (NCBI): domain Eukaryota; kingdom Metazoa; phylum Chordata; class Mammalia; order Rodentia; family Cricetidae; genus Ondatra; species Ondatra zibethicus. The sequence goes on from PVIU01025187.1 coordinate 14,656, forward strand.
AAATGCAGAGAAACTCAAAGCAATTCCAGTAAAATCAGGAACAAGACAAGGTTGTCCACTCTCTCCATATTTATTCAATATAGTACTCAAAGTTCTAGCTAGACAACAAAAGGGGATACAAATGGGAAAGGAAGAAGTCAAACTTTTGCTAGTTGCAGATGATATGATAGTATACATAAATGACCCCAAAAATTCTACCAGGGAACTCCTACAGCTGATAATCACCTTTAGTAATGTGGTGGGATATGAGATTAAATCAAAAAATCAGTAGCCCTCTTATAATCTTGTAATCTCCATCAAAATCCCAACACAATTCTTTACAGACCTAAAAAGAACAATGCTCAACTTCATATGGGAAAAAAAACCAGGATATCCAAAACAATCCTGTACAATAAAGGAACTTCTAGAAGCATCACCATCCCTGACTACTTCAAGCTCTACTATGGACCTATAGTAATAAAAACAGCTTGGTATTGAGATGAAAACAGACATGTGGATCAATGGAATTGAAACAAGACCTTGACATAAACCCAAACATATATTAACGCCTGATTTTTGGAAAAGAAGCAAAACTGTACAATGGGAAAAAGAAAGCATCTTCAACAAATGGTACTGGCACAACTGGGTGTCAACATATAAAAGCTTGCAAATAGATCCATATCTATCACCCTACACAAAACTCAAGTCCAAATGGATCAATGACCTCAACATAAATCTAATTACACAGAACTTGTTAGAAATGAAAGTGGGAAGAAGTCTTGAATGCATTGGCACCAAAGACAACATCAGTAGCACAGACTCTGACAGCAACAATCAATAAATAGCACCTCCTGAAAATCAGAAGCTTCTGTAAGGCAAAGGATCCAGTAAATAAGACAAAACAGAGTGGGAAAAGATATTAACCAACACCACATCTGAAAGAGGGCTTATGTCCAAATCATATAAAGAACTCAAAAGTTAATCCTTAGCCAACAGAGAAATGCAAATCAAAACAACTCTGAGATTCCATCTGACACCTGAAAGAATGACAAAGATCAAAAACACTGATGGTAACTTATGCTGGAGAGGATGTGGAGTAAAGAGAACACTCTTCCATTGCTGGTGAGAGTGCAAGCTGGATCAACCCCTTTGCATATCAGTATGGTGATTTCTCAGAAAATTAGGAAACAACCTTCCTCAAGACCCAGCAACACCATTTTGGGTATATTTCCAAAGGATGCTCAATCATACCACAAGGACATGTGCTCAACTATGTTCATAGCAGCTTTGTTTGTCATAGCCAGAACTTGGAAGCAACCTAAATGCCCTTCGACCGAAGAATAGATAAGGAAATGTGGTACATTTACACAATGGAGTACTACACAGCAGAAAAAAATAATGACATCTGGGAATTTGCAGGAAAATGGATGGATCTAGAAAACATCATATTGAGTGAGGTAACCCAGACCCATAAAGACAAATATCATATGTACTCATTTATAAGTGGCTTTTAGACATAAAGCAAAGAAAACCAGCCTATAATTCGCAATCCCAGAGAAGCTAGACAACAGTGAGGATGCTAAGAGAGACATACATGGATCTAATCTACATGGGAAGTAGAAAAAGACAAGATCTTCTGAGTAAATTGGAAGCATGGGGACCATGGGAGAGGGCTGAAGGGGAGAGAAGGGAGGGGAGAGAAAGGGAGAGGAGCAGAGAAAAAATGTGTAGCTCAATAAAATCAATAAAAAAAGAACTCAAGAAACTAGACATCAAAAATGCCAAATAATTCAAGTTAAAAATGTGGTACAGAGAATTCTCAACAGAATTTCAAAAGGCCAAAAGGTATTTAAAGAATTGCACAACATCCTTAGTTATTAGGAAAATGGAAATCAAAATTACTCTGAGATACCATCTTACACCTGTCAGAATGGCTAAGATGAAAAACACTGATGACAGCTTATGCTGGAGTGGATGTGGAATAAGGCAAACACTCTTTCACTACTGGTAGGAGTGCAAACTTGTGCAGTCACTTTGGAAGTCAGTATGGCAGTTTCTCAGAAAATTGGCAATCAATCTTCCTCAAGACCCAGCAATACCACTCGAGCATATATCCAAAGAATTTTCAATCATACCACAAAGACACTTACTAAACTGTGTTCATAGAAGAAGCATTATTCATAATAGGCAAAACCTAGGGAAAATCTAGATGCCCATCAACTGAAGAATGGATAAAGAAAATGTGGTACATTTAAACAATTGAGTATTACTCAGTTTTTAAAAAACAGCATCATAAAATTTGAAGGCAAATGGAGGGAACTAGAAAAAAATGTCTTGAATGAGGTAACCCAGACCCAAAAAGACAAACACGGTACATACTCATTCATAAGTGGATACCAGATGTAAAGCAAAGGATACCCAGACTATAACCCACAGCTTCAGAGAAGCTTAGTACCCTAAGAGGGGCATGCATAGCTTGCCCTGGGAAGGGGGGATAGATAAGATCTCCTGGGTAAACTGGGGACAGAGGGTGGGGGGAGACAGTAGAAGGGAGAGGATGGGGAATAAGAACATGAGGGAAAGGAATGGTTGTGTTGGGGGAGGGACAGAGTGGGAGAGCAATAAAATCCTGATAGAAGGAGCCATTTTAAGGTTAGGGAGAAACCTGGTGCTAGGGAAAAATCTCAGGAATCCACAAGGATGACCCCAGCTAAGACTCCTAGCAATAGTGGAGAGGGTGCCTGAACAGGCCTTCCCTTGTAATCAGACTGGTGACTGCCCCAACTGTCATCATAGAGCCTTCATCCAGTAACTGATGGAACCAGATGCAGAGATCCACAGCCAAGCACCAGGCCAAGCTTCATTAGTCCAATCAGTCGAAGAGCAGGAGGATGGATTTTATGAGCAAGGGGCTCAAAATCATGATGGGGAAACCCACAGAGACAGCTGCCCTGAGCTTGTGGGAGCTAATAGATGTCAGACTGACAGCTGGGGAGCCTGCATGGGACTGAAGTAGACCCTTTGCATGTAGGAGGCAGTTGTATAGGTTGGTCTGTTTGCAGTACCCCTGTCAGTGGGACCAGGATCTATTCCTGGTGCATGTGCTGACATTTTGGAACCCATTACCTATGGTGGGATGCCTTGCTCAGCCTTGATGAAATGTGGAGATGCTTGATCCTGCCTCGAGTTAATGTGCCAGAATTTGTTGACTCCTCACGGGAGGCCTTACCCTTTCTGAGGAGTGGATGGGAGTAGGTTGCAGCAGGGGGTGGGGGGAGAGCTGGAGGAGGGAGGAAGGGGAGGGAGGGAAAACTGTGGTTGGTATGTAAAATGAATAAAAAATTAAAAAAATAAAAAGACCTCAAACCATGATACCACATATTTTAGCTGTCTCTGTTCCTCTTGTCAGCTGAACATATCATAATCACACTGATACACACACATTTTCTTCATATCCATGACAAAAATCTGCACGACTCTATAAAAGTAATATTTTAAAGTTTCTATCATAGCTAAATATCAAGTCCTGCATCAGGCAGCAGAATTCTGACAGATCTGGTATATTAATTCTGACCATCTCACACCTAACCAAGAAACATGACAGAGTCTTGCTTTGTTCTTCTCATCTTTATACACAGCCATCCTACTTCCCACATGAAGGCTCACAGACACTATCACTCCAGTTCCGGAGAACATTATGCCTTTTTGTGGCTTCTGTGGACACTAGGAATGTATCCAGTACACACACGTGCAGACCAAATACTCATATAAATCAAATATTTATAGAAACATATCAAGAAACCTGAGTTTCATAAAATATCTGACTCTGTTCCTTTTTATTTTGCATTTACATGTAATTGGTGATAGCTACACTTTACCTGATTTTGCTGGCAATACTATCATTCTCCTTGCCCTAATGATTCAGTGATCAAAGCATTACTACACATCCTCACTGCCGCATACGTGGCATCACATAAAGGTCAGTGTTTTACATATACTAGACAAGAGCAGAGGGGAAATACATCGGACTCTAATTGTGAAATCAGAAATTCTTTTAGAGTGGTTGTTTTGTTGAAGGCATCATACTCTGAAGTGAAAATAAATCCTTTGATTTATAAGGAAGTGTCTAGTTAGAATTATAATATGGGATTCTTCCATTTATGAATTCAGCCGTCTAATACTGTTTGAAATATATTAGAAGGGATTTTTGCTTTATATCTTCACTATGGACATTTCATCATGTGGCATTATAGAAGCAGAACATATAATCTGCAGGAATTAGAAGAATAATGGAGATTTGCAGAGTCTTATTTTGTCCTTGGACAGTCCTGAAGCCAGCCACCCACACTCTTTTCTGTATAGCTCATCTTTTTCTCTCATCTTAAAAAAAATACTTAACAGGAACTGTAGATTTACAGACTCTTAGACTAATGCATAGTTCATTTGTAAAACATATATCAACATGAAATTAGGTGTGAAGTTATGAAAAGAGATGTTTTGTCACTTTTGAGTTTATCTAATTTTATCATCTTATCAAGATTCTATTTACAAGTCACTATAGCATCATCTACGTCAGTTAGACTTGCCCCTGGTGGCACAGAGTGCACCTTGTGCTTCACAGGTGTTTGAAGTGAAAGAGAGCCACGAGCTTTACAATTTCCTTGGCTCACTTTGTGCTGGGCTGTCAAACTCTAAAACAACTAATTAATCATCACTTACTTTATAGGGAAGGTTGTGTTCCATATTCACAAACGAAAGTACATAATCCATGCCCGTGCATGACAGAACTTGCCAGAATCTCCCTTAGGCAGTTTCTACAAAGTTTACTATTGTGTCAGCAAATGTAAAAATCTAGACTAAGGAAGTGAAGGGTCAGACTTAGTTGACTCCCCATGGGAAGCCTTACCCTCTCTGAGGAGTGGATGGGGGTTTGGAGTGGGGGGATGGTGGGGGAGGGAGTAGGATTGGGATTTTTATGTAAAATGAGAAAAGGTTGTTTTAAAATTTAAAAAAATCTAGACTAACAAAAAGAGAAATCCCTCTCCTTCTCTTCCTTCTCTTCCTTCTCTTCCTCTACTTCCTCCTCATCCTTTTTACTTTAGTTTTGAGACTGAGTCTTGCCATGTAGCTCGGACTAGACAAGACCTCAAGATCCTCCTGCCTCTGTCTCCTGGGTGTTAAAGTTACAAGTGCATGCCACCACACCAGGCCATAAAGCAATCTTAAACTCACATGACAACTTCTTTATGTTGGTAAAAAAAAATGAAGGTAATGGAGCCCAAAGGAGGGTCTAATTTGTCCCAGAATACAGAATAAGCTACAAAAGCAATAGAGACGAGACCCAGAGCTCAGCTACTCTCTCAGGTCGGTATTCACTTTTGAATGAAGCTCTAAAATATATAAATGGGATAAGTCATGATGCAATACTGAAAACTAGGAAGAGATGAAAATAGATTTATAATGAATAATATGTTCCATAAATTTTCTTCCATAGAAATAAAAATGAATCATTTTTATAACACACTTGCTAAGTAACAACCACTAGAGTATCACTGAGGACTTAGAAATAGATGAGAAATATTTCTGATAATTTCCTTAAAAGGACTGACTAGTTTGTTCATTTTCTGTAGTCTTGGTAAGTTTTCTGAATCAAAAAGTACACTAAGCCACATGTTTTTCAGTTAGTCACTGTCTTTGAGTTTTCAGTCTTATTTTTATTTGTTTGATTGTTTTTGTTTTTTGAGACAGGGTTTCTCTGTAGCTTTGGAGCCTGTCCTGGAACTAATTTTGTAAACCAGGCTGGCCTCGAACTCACAGAGAGCCGCCTGCCTCTGCCTCATAAGTGCTGGGATTAAAGGAGTGCGCCACCACTGCCCAGCTCATTTTCTTTTTTTGTAATAACTTTTTTATTGACTTTTTGGGAGTTTCATATCACAGACACCCCCTACCTCCCCTCATCCCTGCCATGCCCCCAATAAGGAAACAAATCAAAGCATGCAAGGAAGAGAACAAAAGCAAAAGAAATAAAGACCAAAACCAAAAAAGACAGAACAGCAGAAGCATCTCTTTGCTTCTCCTTCTTTCTTGCTTCTCCAACACCTCTTCATTGGTCCTGGTAGCAATGGAGGTTTCAGTGTGCCATACTGTATAGCTCTTTTTCCCATCAATTTTACTGGCAAATGTCTATCGCAGTGGGTCACTGGTCTGGTTCAAGGCCTCTGGTTTCCAGTACACCACCATCACTGGGTCCTCACTGGAACTCTGTGGGTTATCCTATGGCTACGAGGAGTCTTGGAGATCATGTGGGTATCGTTCCACAAGACTAATCCCTTCACCAGCTCCAGCTGGTCCTAGATGGGGTAAATGCTAGCTTGACCTGGCTGTGGGCCTGGATAGTAGCCAAGTTGGTCAGACTGGGCCCCTGGGGTGGCCCACCTTGGGCAAGTGGGTAGAGTCAGCTCCCTTACATACATGACTTCAGGGTTGGTTCACCCTGACCTGTGGCGAAGGGCGGGGCCATCTCTCCAGCATTTGGTGGCCAGCTCTCTTGCTGCAGTGTCCAGGGAGAGGCAAGACCAGTTTTCCCAGGGCCAGTGAAGGGCGTGGCCAGCTCACTGTGGCCCTCTGATTTCTTCTAGCATGGTTCCTAAGGCTTCCTGTGGTGACACAGGCCACAGACATCCACACAGACCCCAGCTGTAGCTGGACCACGGACCCAGACATGGCCCTTGGCAACGAATTGGGCCCAGTAGACATCCTGGCTCTGAGTGGAGGGACTGTCCACTCAGGTGGGAATGGTTGCAGCCCTAACCTTGGGCCTCTATTTGACCTTTAGTGGTAATGTAGGAACCGGACTTCAGCACAGACCCCAGCCATGGTAGAACTGTGGACAGTTTTATTTTCTTAATGACTAGGAAAGAAGAAACATAAACCTTGAAAGATGGTAGATTGCCACAGCAAATTATTTGCAACTTTTGGTGACTTTATCCTTAATGGGAAATATGATAAAGCCACATTGCTCATTACTTTCCCAGGAAAGTAACAAGTAACAAGCTATAGGGACATTTAAAATTCAAATACTGATTTACATATTCACTATAATAAAACGCCATATTCTGTACTTTATGGCATACTAACTTGTTGACAGAAGTAAACTATTCAGGTAAGAGGCTGAAAATGAAACTTTGTGGGTAAGAGTACTTACTGGAATGCAAGAGAACCGAGTTCAAATCCCCAGCATGCCCATAAAGGCATGGCTGCATGTGCCTATAACCTAAGCATTGTGGGGACAGAAAAATGGATCCCAGCAGCTCAATGGCCAGCCATATTTGCTTCTGGATCAGTGAGAGATCCTGTCTCTAAAAACAAGATGAGGAATGAGAGCAAGATTTCTGGTTTCCATATGCACATGAACCTGCACACACATGTGTGCATAAACCACTCCTGTCTCTCTCTAACACACACATACACACAATCTTCAAGTAATATGAAATATTTTGCACATATATTCTGAGCATACTATGATATTTTGCACAATAATTTAAATTTTCATTTGCAAGTATATCAATGTCAAAATAGAATGAAATATAAGACATGAGAACCACAGGCAAATTTTTTCTGGAAGGGAAATTGCTATTGGGTATACATGGAAATACTGGGTTACATTTTATATTTCCAGACTGATGGTTTACTCCTCTAAAAATTTAAAGTAAATAAGCATTTCCCTTTTCATTGACACAACAGTGAAAACATAGCATATAGGTACAGAAAAGGGAGAAAGAATTATTCAATAAATGATATTGGAATAAAATGCAGCGACTCATTTCCAGGGAGAATTAACTTAGGTACTATCTGATGCCTTAAAGTAAAATAAAGTCAAGATTTCCATAAGATTTAAACACTAAAATTACTAGAACCTGTAACACCTGGTGGGAGGACAGAAACCAACCAGGCCTTCATGTTACAGAATGGCGCCCACGTGGATAATTGCATCCACATAAAGCCTGACAGAGCGTGGGAAGTAATTCTGGGCAGAAAAGAATAGAGTAAAGCATGGCTTCTTGGTAGCAGCAATTTCTCATGTCTGCTCTGCTTGCTAGAGGCAAGTGCTCTCATCTAAGAGAGGCTTCCTGACTCAGCTTTAGCTGCAAAACACTGCAGCTCTTTTAAGAGGTCCTGCCATGAAACACTTAAATGGTGTTGATGAAAAGCTGACCACATGCTTTTCAGTTTTCAGCCATACCAGGAAAAAAGCTGCAACGTTTTAAAATGCTGGCTTTCTGGGCCGTCCTGCCAGAGCAAACTCTGACTCTTTCAAGCAGGCGGTCTGACTACGGAACATTTGAATGTGGTTTGTGAGCAGAATGCTGCAGCTTGCTTGCTGGCAGGGACCTTGAAATGCCATAGAGTTGTGGCAATAAACGTGGCTACAGCTGGTACCTCAGCTATGAGGCTGAAATCTCAGAAAGCTAAGAAATGGGCTGGATCCAGTCGTCAAAGACACGGCTTTAATCCTACCCATATTGCTTAGTAAATTAAAGACTCATGTAGTCAGAAAAAGAGAGATATACAGTAAAGAGAGATTCAAAGACAAAGAAAGCCTCTAAATGGTTTACAGTGTGTTAAAAATATATGTAGGCTAAAGGTTAAAGTTCTTAAAGTAAAAATGAAAGAAAGAGAGTAGTTGGTTGTGGTGGTACACACCTTTAATTCCAAAGCTTGGGAGGCAGAGGCAGACAGATCTCTGTGGGTTCAAGGTGTGGTAGCACACACCTTTAATCCAAACACTGGGGAGACAGAGACAGGTGGATCTCTGTGAGTTCAAGGATAGCCTGGTCTACAGAGGGAGTTCCGGGACAAAGATACACAGAGAACCTGTCTCAAAAAGCCAAAAATTAAAAGTAAAAATAAAAGAAATGAGGTTAAAATAAAGCCACATAAAGATGAAAAATACACAGAGAATCTTGATACTATATGCTATTATGCTCTCTTTGAATTGTTTGAATGCTGAGGAAGGAGAAACAGCTGCTAAAAGATATTTGCTTATGAACGCTGCGGAATTAATCCAAGATAGGTATTTTGAAAATACCTTGACTTCAAAATTGAAGTCAAAAGGTATGTTACTTTGGAGAAGAGATTTTGCTTTTCTTTCCACAGGAAATGAGAGGCTGTGGATTCATTCTGAGTTAAGAAAAATCAGGTTTGGTCAAGGAAGACCACCTGAGAAATCTCCGGTAGGAACAGATGGCCCAGATGACAGAGTTCTACATCCAGAACAAGTTCAAGACTGCTGCCTGAGATGAACAAGACTCACAGGATACTCTAGTCAGGACTTGATCATAACTCTAAATTTTCTTTAGGTCCCCATAAGATTATCAGCACCCCCAACCAGCCGGAGGTAGCCTGGAATACTATGCCCACATTCCCAAAAAATGGACTATGGATATTTTCCTTTGTTTAAAAAAAAAAAAAGAGGGGGAAGTGGTGCGGGAGAATTGTCTGTATTCTGTCAATCATGTTTTAAATAAACGCTGATTGGC